>PVIU01002756.1:51610-82259 GCA_004026605.1 Ondatra zibethicus | reverse complement strand
CTTCTTGCTTCCTCTTGCCATTGGTCTCTGAGGGACTCACAAAGCCTCCAGGATGTCCCCTGTCAATCTGCTATGTCAGTGTGGTTTCTAGAATAGCCAAAGGCCCCAGCTAAGCACACAGATGGACAGCAGAGGGATCTTTAGCTTCCCCACCCCAGCCCCTGCTATCTGTGCCAGCTACTTGACCTGTGGTGGCATCAACACTCAGGAGCATGACTCTGCTGAGGTCTCACAAAGCAGCCATGATAGAGGACTTGTCACACAGTGACCGTGGCATGGATTCCTGCCTCTCTACTCCAGGCTGGAGCCCCTGAAGACAAGGATCCTATTTACCCACTTCCTCTCTTTCCTCCTCACCAGACATACACCATGATGTCTCTCTTTGCGTCTACTAGCAGCTACCACCATTTGTCGGTTCATTCTTCCGGAATTTGGTAAGTGCTAGTAGAATGCTGAGCTCCCCAGTGGATGCCAGGCTGTGGGACTGAATGGCCTGCAGCCTGTGTTCTTGGCCTGTATCCTGGTGGAAGTTTCAGGGACCACCACATATTACAGCATCTCAGTTTTCCTTGTTCTTAATTTTTCAAAACCCTGCCTAGCGATGAGCAGTCTGGGCGGAGCAGTTCCCTCCCTTTCCATCTTCTTTCCTACCTCTAGAACCCTCCTTGGACTTGGCCTCCCCTTCTCCGGGAAACCCTCTGTGACGTCGCAGGCTCCACTGCGATGGCAGTGTCGGCCAGGCACCTCTAGTTTGTCTCTTTCTGTTTCTGCGAGGTCCTCCTTCACTGGGGCTGGAGTTCCCCAAACCTAAGGACACTCTTCTTCTGTGTTTCCCTTAGATCTGCACTGGCCCGGAGAAGTGGGTGCGAGAAGGCTCTCCCACAGGGCCTGCCCGGGTCCCCAGGCACTCTAATCTCTCCATCGACCCAGGACTCAACCTGTTCAACTCCACCCCCCTTTAGTCTTAGTCCACCTCACCAGCTGCTGGGGTTGGCCATCTCTTTTTGTTCCTCTGGCATTTAGCCTGCATGTGAAAGAGGGAAGGTTCTGGACGCCCACAATGCTTGCTCCCCTGTGTTGGTCGTTTTCTGAGGCTGTGGTGCTCCCCCCAGATCTCAGCTAGCAGAGAAGAATGCGGCAAACCCAGATGGGGCTTAGTTTCACTGTAGCCAAGGAAGGCTAGTGCTCTTGGTCAACCTCTCGCCAAGTCTCTGGGAGGAGCGAGGAGGCAGGAGGGAGGATGGAGGCTCACCCAAGGAGCAGGGCATGCTGCGTCTTTTAGGGGACTGCTAGCTGGAAAGGTAAGAAGGTGTGTTTGCTCGGACAGGGAAATCATCCCTTTCCACTCCACACTGACTATAGGCTTTTATGTAAAGGCATTGTCTAAGCTCTGGGGACTTAAAAATAGACCCGACACACTCTACCTCCACGCAACTTTGGGGCTTGGAGACAGTGGCTGGGGAGGGGGCATCACTCACTCCTTTTTCACTCATTTTTACATCTATTGGAGATCTCTTCTTATGTGATTTCTTTGGGGAAGAGTAAAATTAATATGTGCTTCCAAACTGGGATGGCACCAACAACCCAAGGGATGACTCATTCCAGCCCATTTTGGTGAGTAAAATGAATTTATTCGGGGTTATTTCTGGATCAGTGGATGACTATGGACAGCTGTATTTTCCTGAAGTTACTGCCCCACCCCACGACACGTCTGCCTACCAACCTCCTATTTTATGCGGCCCTAAGGCCACAGCTGAACGGGTGCAAGCCTGGCGTTGACCACGTCCTAGCTTTAATCTATAGAGGTGACTGCAGGCTTAGACTGCACAGGCACAGACAGATCCAGACTTCGGGGAAGTTAGGTGTCCATCCTTGCCTTTATCAGGGTTTCTGCAGGTTTGGGTCACTGTCTCCAGCAGTGGGAAGGACGGCTCGTGGTGGCTCGCGGCTAGAGTCATGCTGGCTAGGGTTGAGCCTAGAGACAGACTGTGGCACAGCGTCTGCCCTCAGGAAGCTTCACGCAATCTAGGGACAAAGAGTACAAGGTAGCCACCTCAGGCCTGCCTCGTTGAGGTTTGAGGAGTGGCGGCTACAGAGATAAAGGCTGGGGAGTTTAACATGCCCCTGTGAACATCCGGAGCAGGGCCAGGCACGAGCTAAGTTTGTGTTAAAAAAATGTTTATAAAATGAATGACTCAGGTGCGTGTCATAGATTTCCAAAGAACTTAGTCAAATAATAGAATTGTTTTAGCTCTAGGATAATAAAGATGCTACTCCAGGAAGCAGTCAGAATGGTACTTATTAGGAAGTGGATGATCATCAAGGAGAGCTATTTTGAAAATTAGAGTGGTCAGTCTGCATAGTTGGAAGCTGATAAAAATAACGCAGAGAAAGTAGCAGGAGAAGAAACACATCACTGAACCTTGGAGTGTGAGATTCCTATTCACGTTTGGAGATTTAAACAGGTATTCGGAAGTGGATAAAATAGAAAAAGAACCACCTCAGCTCTAAGACCCTCTGGAGGGAACTTGGGGCTTCTATGTTCATTTGTCCTGTGTCCTGAGAGCAGATCCTCTCTGTCAAGGTTGCGAGGGGGAGGGACAGAGTTGAGTCCTAGGGCCTGGCCATGCTGTGTCCCTCTGAAGCCAGGATGAGGTCTCCTTGCCTGGCTTTGAGTCTCAGGCTTAGTCAACTGTAAATCCTAAAATCGTGATGTCACTAATGACCTTTCCCATTGGCTGAACTGTCACAGGGACGGGTGTGGCAGTCGAAGATGATGTAGCATTCCTGAGAGGAGTGACCACAACTCTGTCATCAGATGCCTAGACACCTGTGAGGCAATGGGATGAACTGTGGGATCCCTGTCTTCTGGGCCAGGGAGCAGGTGGGCTACAATGGGCTGGTTCTTGTCCCTTCCCTGACCTCCAAAGGAGCCACTTCTGTACTTTGCTGAGAAGTCTAGGTTAGGTGTTTCAAGTTGTCATCTTACTTGAGATTCTGACTGTGGGCAGAGAAAGGGGACAATAGTCTAGATTTCTTAGCACAGACCTTGGAGAAGATAATTTTGAATTTACTTCTTTGTCTGGGGTGTGCATGTATGAACCATAGCATTTGTGTAGAAGTCAGAGGACAATTTGCAGGGATAGATTCTCTCCTACTATGTAGGTCCTGGGGATCAGATTCAGGTCATGAGCTCGGCCTCAGTCTGTTTGCTCACTGAGCCATTTTACTCACTGGCCTTTGGGGATGGTCCTCAATTCTTATTTGTTGATCTGTATTTGACCTGGCAGGATTAGGCCTGCTCCATCTAAGTGTCTTCTGGGTTGGGCCACCTGTGTTTGGGCAGAAGTACTGGAGAAGAAACACTGGCACTAGATGGGGAACCCTCCTGTTTCTGTAGGCACAGGGAACATGGTTCCACATTATAACAAGTCTCCTGGTAGCAAGAAAGGGTGGGGGACCTTTTGAGTCTATACCCCATTGTTTTGAAGTTATAGTTTGGTACCTGGATGGAACATTTCTCTATAGCTAGAGAGTTTGTTGGCCTTGGATGACTAGTGACCAAACCACCCCAAAAGAGGAGATGAAATTAGATACTCAAGCAAGGCATGGTGGCATATACCTGTAATTATGACTCTTTGGAAGACCAAGGCAGAAGATTTAAGAGTTCAAGGGCATCCTTGGCTTTGAGTTTGAGGTCAGCCTGGGCTACATAAGATCCTGTCTCCAATACACATAAAACAAAGCAACCAAGCAACCAAATAACAAAAATCAATGCCCAGCAGCTTTATCCATAGACAAATCTTAATACTTTATTCACCCCTTGACCGAGTCAGCCAGCAAGTAGGTGGCTGGAGTGAGTTCTCTAAAATCCTGATAGTACACACAGTGCTAATCATGCAGAAACAGGAAGGGAAGCAATAAGTTAAAAGCCATATAAGTTATGAAAAATAATATATACTTTCTGTATTTCATTCCCCACCGAGGGTTTGTTCCCTTGGAAACTGATAAGTAGCTCGAGAGAAAGCAGCAGTGAGCATCCTCTTTGGGAACTCCGGGTTGAGTATATCACTGGGTTCCTTGGCCTGGGAGAGCTAGTGGCTCATCAGCACCCCCTGAAGGCTTGGAAGGCCAGGGGCCTTGGACACCTGTCTTGGAGAATGAGATGAAGGAATGTGAGACAGCCAGGACAGGAGGTGAGGCAGGAGCCAGGACATGGGTGTGAGGGGAAGAAAGGGAGGAGAGAAGGAGGCAGGCATTGCTGTGCCTTGCAAGCCCCAGAGCTGAGAGCCAAGGGTAGGACACGGGATTGCTGGCCAAGTCCAGACATCCTTGTGGGTGCAGAATGGCTTGCTTGTGTTGAGTCCTTTGAAGACCCTTATTGGGGTTTCCTGGGCCAACTCATGGCTAAGAACCTTCCAGATCTCCCCAGGCTTAGCCTTCCTCATGGCCATGGCTTCCTCATGGCTTGGGAGAAGGGAGGGACGGGATCGGGGTGGGAGGAACTAGGAAGAGTTGGGCTGCTGAGTGGAATATCCTTGATCATTGGCCTTGGGGCTAGAACAGAGGTCCTAGGAAGTGAGATTTGGGGGAAATGGACATTTCTGGTGGGGTGGGCTCAGAGGCTCTAGGGCCTGCTGTACCAAAGGCAAACCAGCTCTTAGAGAGACCTGAACTGGAGGCAGAGCCCTAGACTGCAGGATGGCGGCACAACCCAGAACGGCAGGGAGGTGAAGGCAAGGCCTGGTGTCATGGTGTTGTCTCTGGCTCCTGCTCCTGGCTGTTGGTCATGACCAGAGTAGCTTTGGGGCCTGGTTTGGCTGACATCTTAGTCCCTAGAAGAGGGTGGGTGCAGGTACCTGGGCCTCTCTGAGACTTCGGCTTCTGACTAACACACCAGGCCTTTCCTTCCCTTGTCCCCCAATACTGTTATGTGTCTGGGGAGCCTAAGGGCAGGAAAGCGAGGGTCCTCAGCCCCTGGTCTCTAGGAACTCCACGTATGGAACACAATCCAGTATGTCCTTTAGCCCAGGCTGTGGCCTGGCTAGTGGATGAGGATGGTAGCCTCAGCTCTGAGGCTGTGGTGAGGCAAGGCAGAGGCAGAAGGTCAGGGCAAGCGATGGGCAAAAGTCAAGCACCTTGTCAGAGCTATGTGGGAAGAGGCGTTTCAGAGGATCAAGGAGGTGACTGATCCCAAGTTCCCCTTTGCCAGCCAGGACAAAGGACAGCCTATGGCCAGGAGGTTGGAAATGCTGAGCGAGACACTGATGTGGAAGGAGCTGACAATGCTCCCTCACCTTCACTGACCGTCCAGAGAAGTGAAGCCTCAACTGGAACCCCCCTCTCTTAGTTCAGCATCTCCCCTCCCAACCTGGAGGTTCCAGGCTACTTTCTCGAGTTAATTTGAGTCCCTCCAGCTGCAGTGGAAGTGACTTGAGGCTCCCCGGGGTCGCCGTCTTACTCCGAGGCCTCTGACTCCTGGGAGAGGTACTTCTCTGAGATTTCAGTGACTTTGATCACAGGACCACTGCGGTTCTTCTTCTTCCGCGAGGGCGTCTTGGAGAGGCCAGACTTGGAGGCAGCTACAGGGACACAAAGGGTGGGAGAGGGAAGGGGCTGGAGGATTGAAAGCCACATCCATGAGGCCTTTGGGGCCACGGTCCCCCACACCCCATGTATCCCCGTCTTGGATTTCTAGGGACTTACTGGTCCTGCATCGGGATTGCACAGCGCTGACCACAGTGGCAGAAGGCAGATCCATCCTGAGTGAGGAGACATGGTAGAGTGGGAAGCCAGCCAGGGCCTTTAGCTCTGCTAGGATTGGGGACTGAGGTCTGTCAAGTGTAGGGCAATTCCTGGCTGTCATTCCCAGGCCTATGGTTGTCCTGTCGTGTGACCCTGGCTAGCCAGCTCTTCTTGCCTCTAGGGCCCTCTCTTCTCTCTGCAGTTCCTAGGGCTTAGGGAACTGAGGATCATGGTTGTCCTGCTTTTGGCTTCCCAGGGTGAGAGGGGAGGAGAGGCTTGGTGTTTGAGACCCAAACCTGGGCTTCAGATAAGCCATGGTGCCTGTTCTCCCTTATCCCCAGGGCCTGTCCCAGGAGGCTGCAGCCCCTTTGCTGGGCATACATAGTGAACACGACTGAACACTTAAAAAAACCCAAAAAAACAGAATATCCACTTTAAACCTTAAAAAAAATTGTGTGTGTATATGTGTGTGTGACATTACATGTGTGTGGAAGTCTGAGGACAACTTGTGGGAGTTGGTTCTCTCCTTCCACCATGTGATTTCCAGGTCGGGAGGCACTAAGCCCTCTCACTGGTCCCACTCATGGTTTCCCCACCACAGGTGAGCCATGCTTATCGTTAGCCCACTTTCCAACTGGGCAAGCAGGCCATGCAGAGCTAGGTCCCAGATCTGGTCAGTGACTGGGTCAGGCTGGACACCAGGCCTGTCAGGTGGCCAGGTTCCTGTCCAGTCTCACCCTCGCCCCACCCCTCACCGGCTTTCTTCCCCTTCCACCAGCTTGTGGTAGGTGGCGATCTCGATGTCCAGGGCCAGCTTGGTGTTCATCAGTTCCTGGTACTCGCGCAGCTGCCTGGCCATGTCCTGTTTGGCCTGCTGCAGGGCGGCTTCCAGCTGGGCCAGCTTGTCCTTGGCATCCTGAAAGGCCAGCTCGCCTTGCTCCTCGGCCACCTTGATGCTCTCCTCCAGCTTCAGGCACTGCAGCCAGGAGGTCAAAGGTAAATAGACAGTGGCTGGGAAAGGCCGTGGGCCAGGCCTGGGTTGCCGCTGTCTGAGTGTGTGTGTAGCTAAGCAACACCATTGCTGGTGTGGTAATGGGTTGCAATGTCCTAAGAGGGAGCTCCCTTAGACCTGAAGAGGAAGGAAGTCCCATAAGCCACCAAAGGAGTTCCTGCTGGAAGCCGAGAGTTAGGCCTCACTGCGCCCTTGATTGGGCTTGGGCAGGGGTGAGGAACTGGTTGTGCATGGTGGGGCTTTCTGCTGTTCCAGTAGCTCTGGGCAGAGCTCACATGACCCTCACAGCCACCTTAGCAGGCCATGATCCTCTCAACTTGGCAGTTACAAAACTGAGGCCAGAATAGACCGGCTCAGGGCCACTTGGCCAGGTCTGGTGTGTATTCATTGTGACGGAGTGTGAGTGTCTCCTAGCCCCTAAGTCCCCATAGGCTTCATATGCTTTCTCACATGGCTCTTGATGGAGAGGATCTGAGACCGAAGTTTCTGGATGCGCACGTTGAGGTCTGCGATCTCACAGCGGCTGCTTTGGAGGCTGCTCCCGAACTCTGCTGAGCGGGCGGCTCGCTCCTCCAGCTACCGGGGTGCAGAGGAGGGATGGTAAAGTGTGGTCTGAGCATCCCTCCCAGCCTCATCTCTACAGTCCATTCCTACTTCCCTCTCCAGCTCTACGTGGTTCCCTGGTGGCTTCCTTCTGGCTGCCCTGGGTAATAGCAACACTGTGTCAATCATATCCCCCCCCCCCCCACGCACTCGCTGTTCCTGGAGCCCAGCAGAAAATCTTCCTGTGGACCGAATGCTGCAATGCTCCCTGCATATGCTCTCCACTCCTCTTGGAGAATCCCAGAGCCACAAGGCCACAGCCACCTCCTTTCTAGGCCTTCCCACCCTCTCTACATGGTCAGTCCCTAACCTGGCTCCGTGAATAGGCTTCTGCCTCCTCCAGGCTTCGAGCAGCAATGGCATCATACTGGGCCTTCACCTCCTCCACGATGCCACTCAGGTCAATGTGGCAGCGACTGTCCAGGTCCACGGTCACCAACACATCCTTCACTTGGGCTGTAAGGTCTTTCAGCTCCTGATCAGCACAGAAGTGGGAGACTCAGGGCTGGTGTGTGTGTGTGTGTGGGGAACTCACGGTCTCTCAGCTACCAACAGTTCCTTTGTCCCCTCAGGAGGTGGAGATTATGCTCCGTGCTGCGACTTCCCAGGAAGTTAGGTGGGACTTACTGCCGGCCTCTCTGACTTTCGTACTCAGTCTGGGACCCTCTTCTTGGTTGATGGGAAAGGTCCATGGCCCTGGCTGGCATTGAGGTGGAGATGTGGGATAGGCTTCTCCACTGTATATTGCTCTCTGCATCCCCATTGGTTAGAGAGAGCCTGGCAGGGTCACCTTGAGCTGTGGGCCCCCACATCAGTTGAAACATCTACGGTTACTGAATAGATGTTGGACTAGAGAGAATGAGAACAATGCTAGCCAGGGTGGGGCTAGAAGCTGCTGAATCCTTGGGAAAACGGATTCAAAATGTTTCGGATGCAGATGCAACTCTGCTATCAGAGTCATTTGTCTCCAGCCCACTGGAAGTGGTCAAGCTCTCTGTCACACTCCAGGCCTGACAGCACAGCATGGCATGCTTGCCACAGTCCCCCTGGTCTAGCCTTCCCTGATCATGGGGGTGTTGGAGACAACCTCAGGGGAGCAGCGCTCTACCTGGGCTGGGCTCTGTGTTACCCTTGGAGCCCCTAGCATCTAAGCGGTCTAACTGTCTAACCATGCTGACTTTCTACCGTCCTAACTGACTTTCCCGTGGGAAGGCTTAGGGCTAAGTGGGAGGCAAGTGGGAACAGGGGGCCCCCAGGGGCTGCAAAGTGTTGCCACATGCCTGGGCTGCTTGATCCAGAGGTGCTAAACAACAACCCAGGCTTTGTGGGGCCTCGGGGCGGGAGGAGGGGCAGACTGTGAGACAGCAGAGTGTAGCTGCTGTCACTCTTCACAGAGGTGAGTCAGCTGACCACAGAGGGCAGGCAGGGAGCCGGGCAGAGGTCAGCTGACCACAGAGGGGCAGGCAGGGAGCCAGGCAGAGGTCAGCTGACCACAGAGGGCCAGGCAGGGAGCTGGGCAGAGGTGGCTGGGGCTCACTCTGGGTGTAGGGCCGGGGCCACTGCCTCTTCTGGCATTCACAGACCCTGTCTCTTGTTTCAGCCATCACTCTCCTGCCGTGTTTCCTGCTGCTCTTAGAACTCCAGAGTCAGGACCCTAACGGATGAGCAGATGGAAGTCTTGGGTTGTCCATTTTTTTCCCTTACAATTTTTCTTATTGAAAAATGCAGAGTCCCCCAGGGTCTGAATTTTATCCCGTGCCAACTGATGGGCAGCACGCCCTGCAGTTGGTCCCTGGCTTCCTGGTAGCTGGCACTTGGATCTAGAGGCCTGCTTAGGTCCTGGTTCAGCTGGTTCACTCATGGTCACTCACCTTGACCTTGGTACATCATTTTTGGGACACTTTCCCCATTCATCTTTGTGCCTAGAGGTTGTGGTGGAGTCCCTGGCAGGCCTGGAATTTCTTCCTGGTGGCTTGTATTCTAATGTAAAGATTCAGAGCCACGGTGGGCAGATGAACTGCATGGATAGAGATGGGTGCCTTTCCCATTTGCTTGTCTGAAGCCTTGCTCACTAGCGCCTCCTAGGAAAAGAAGCTCGGGCGCTGCAAACATTCTGGAGGCCCTCTTGAGCGGGCAGGATCAAGCTCAGGGATGGTAGCCGTGCGTATCTTTGACTGATCTTCAGATGAACTAAATGTAAGTCTCTGGGCAAAGGCAGGCTGAAGCCCTGACTAGAATCAGGCCAGTGGTCACCACAGACCTGTTGTCACACCCACAGTGCCCACCGTAAATGGGCTCCTGCTAGGACAGGTTTTAGAGATGTGTGCTGTGGAGGTCAGTGAGCAAGGATCATGGGTTTAGCCCCACACTGTCCAATCCAGGCCTGACTTGGCATCTGGCCCAGGAAAGTCCAGAGCATGGCCAGGAGATGCCATAAAGGAAGGTCTTCCCTGTTGGGGCCAAGGTGTAGCCAACAGAGATACACCACCTCAGACCCTTGCTAGAAAGAAGCAGGCAAGGCTGGAGTGAGAGATAAACAGAAGCAGGAAGTGGTGTTCGGAACAGCTGCATCCTGTCCAGACATGCTGGCCTCTCTGGGAACGAGGGTATAACAATGCTCACTTGTGTGGTGAGGTGCCACCTTGGGGTGGGTCCCTGACACCCCAAGTTGGCAAGAATTGCATCATAGTACAGTTTAGAGTTTCCCTAGGGAGCTGGAGTTGGAAGAGGCTGCCGTGTATACATCTACCTCACAGTCTTCCCCACGGGGGCGGTGAGTAGACAACAGCTCTCCTGGGGTAGTCGAGTGTTGCTTGGTAAAATTGTTCTAGAAGGCACTGTGTTCTGAATGCCGCCATCTCAGAATCATTAGATAACTCTGATCAAGTTTTAAGACCCATCTGAGTCTCAGTCTGTAAAGTGGGTGCAAGGGCAGAACTTTGAACGGTTAATGCTTTTAAATGTTTACTCTATGGCAAGTATTATTCTAAGTGCTTTAGGATCTATTAAGAAATAATTTCTGGGCTGGGGAGGTGGCTAAATGAGTAAAGCACTTGTCAGGCAAACCAGGGGACCCATGTTTGCGTCTCCAGAGCACGTGTAAAGCTGGGCACCTTAGTCCTGCTCCTAAGGGGTGGAGATGGGAGACAGAGGCAAAAGTGTCGCCAAATGATGGAAGGCCAGCTGGACCATCATACTCAGCTTTGAACAACGAAGTAGAGAGCCTGTCTCAACAAAGTGAAAGGCAAGGCTTTCCCATCTGACCTCCATAGTCAAACACCCGCGTGTGTGTGCACGCGTTTTCATGAGTACCCTTCCCTAGTCTCCCTGGAACCAGGGCTTCTGGGCGTGACAGGCAGAATTCAGACTGGATGCATACATACTGCCGATCTAGCCAGGGGACCATCCAGCCATCGGGGAAGGGCCTTGTTGGCATCTAGCTATGAGATCCCTGGCGCTGGAGAGAGGAGAGGGCTCCCTTTTTACTGGGACATCAATAGGGTATAGTTCTATAACTCAACTGATCCAGCCCTCGGGGGGGCTACCCACAATCCACTGTTATTTCCCATCACGAGAAGGAGCTGTGGCCTGTACCTCCCTTTGCTTCAGGCCTGCTCTGTCCAGGGAAGGAGACACTCATTATCAGTGGCCTTGGAGCACATGGGATGTGACTCATCTGCCTGAGATGAGCTACTGTAAGTGTAGAATGTGCTTTAGACTCTAAACCTTTTACGTGATTTTTTTTAAATGTGTTTTTGTTTTTGAGACGAGTCTTGGGCAACTCTCTCTGGCCTGGAGCCCATTGTGTAGAGGAGGGCCTTGAACCTTTGATCCTTCTGCCTCCCTCTTGTGAGTGCTGGTATTAGAGGTGTGCCCTGATGCTGAACATTTAATAAGAGCAAAAAAGTAAAATAGTCCATTAATATTTATATTGACTACAAAGCAGAATACTCATATTTTGGATGTATAGGGTTAAGGGAAATATGTTATTAAAATAATTTGGTTTTCCTTTTTGAGGAGGGCAGTGCTAGAGGTCAAGTCTAGGGTCTTCTGATGCTGGGCAAATATCCTACCAAAAAGCTATAGTCCAGCCCAGCTTATTGTTTGAAAACATGGCTTCTAGAAAATACCCATGTGACTTGGATTTTATCTCTCTCAGGTAGTGCTGGCTTAGGGGCTCATTGGCATCTTTTTTGGCCAAGGGTCAATGTTGTCTTCTCAGGGTACAGAGTTAATGGAGTGTATAATAAAGCCCACACCCCAGCACCCAGCTGACAGGGCACCTTGCTGCTCACAAAGATTGCAGCAACCATGTACAGCTGCCCTCTGTGGTCACCTGTTTCTCGGAGGATTCAGCCAAACACAGAAGGGGTAAAACTGCCCCTCTATGGAGCGTGTACAGGCTGTTTCCCTGGCCATTGGTCCCTAAAACAATCTGATGGGGAACTGCTGTTTACATCATATTTGGCAGTGTAAGAACCTTTACAGCATAGGGAGCAGGTGCCCAGATCACATGCAAACAATGTATGTGCCACTTCATGCGAGAGACTTAAGCATCAGATGGTTTGCACATCTGTAGGAGTCTTGCAACTGATGGCCAAGGATGCTGTGGTGGTTTGAATGAGAATGGCCCCCACAGGCTTATATATTTGAATGCTTAGTCATCAGGGAGTGGCACTGTCTGAGAAGGAGCAGGGGTGTGGCCTTGTGGAGGAAGTGTGTCACTGGAGGTGGGCTTTGAGGTTTTAGAAGCCCAGACCAGGCCCAGCTCTCTCACTTTGCCTGAAGATCAGGATGTAAAACTCTCAGTTACTTCTCTAGACCATGTGTGTTGCCATGACACCATGTTCTCCACCATCATAATAATGAACTAACTTCTGTCACTGTAAGCAAACCCCTAGCTAAATGCTTTCTTTTATGAGTTTCCTTGGTCGTGGTGTCTTTACAGCAATAGAACAGTGACTCAGGAGATGTCAAGGGACCCCACAGCACCGACTGTGCCCAGCTGTCTCCGAATCCAGGGTCCTGCATGTGAAGTCTGCGGGCTGTCACCAGCTCTCACTGACCTCTAACTCCCAGCCTGCTCCATTTGCTCTCCTGCGGTGGAGATTCATGTAGCCTTCCTATTGGGCTAGGCTGTCCTTCCCTGGACTCAGCTTGCTGGCGCTCCTCAGATCCCTACCCATGCTCTCCTCTGCCCTTTAGCTTGGTGACCCTACCTTCTTTGTCTCTCTGAACCTCTCACCCTCTTGAGTGGCCTTGTTCAGATGGACTAGCTGATTTCTTAGCTGAGTTGTGCTCTCCTCAGAGGAGAGGCTTGTGGCAAAGGAAAAGTACGGATCATTGACACCCAGAGAGAAGGGCACTCGAGAAGGCTCAGTGATGCCATTGGCTGGAAATAGAGATTGTTAAGTGTTCCATGGCCTCCCTTTGTGTCCCTTGCCCCTGAAGCAGCCAGCCCTTGGCTCCAGGTAGGTCTCGTTCTCTCACCTGCTCATAGACAGCTCTCATCAGCTCTACGAAGTTCTGCAGGCCTTTCAGCTTGGTTTCCAGTTCAGTTCGTCGGAGACACTCAGCATCCAGGTCCTGAAGTGGGGAGTGGAGGTGAGAGATGGCAACTAAAAAAACGGCTCAGGGCAGGAGCTGATGGGACAGTTGTTACCCAGAGGAAATTTGTCTCTGCACTGGGTTTGACTTTTCTGTCTATTGGTCCTGCAGCCCAGGTGCCTGAGAGTAGTGATATTTTGTTTGTGCTGTAACAAATAAAGTTTGCCTGAAGATCAGAGTGTGGAGCGAGCCACTAGTGGGCCATAGAGGCCAGGCAGTGGTGGCACACACCTTTAATCCCAGAACTAGGGAGACAGAGGCAGACAGATCTCTTTGAGTTCAAGGTTGCACTGGGCTACACGAGATTGAAACAGAGCCAAGCAGTGGTGACTCACACCTTTAGTCCCAGCACTAGGGAGATGGAGACAGGAAATGATATGGCTGGGCAGAGAGAGGAATATAAGGTGGGGAGACAGGATTCAGGATTCAGTCTGAGGTTTCGTAGAGACAGCATCAACCTGAGGATTCTAAAGACAGCATCGCCATCCACAGGATTCATGGAGACAGGATCTTTCCCCCTTCTGTCTGAGGATTCAGTAGAGGTAAAAAGTATCTCTAGTGGTTAGCTCCTTTACTTCTCTGATCTACCCAGTATCTGACTCTGGGTTTTTATTATTAAGATAATTAGAATTCCCACTACACATGAGAGCTTTGCTTAGGCATCAGGGAAGTGGGACAATGCTGGAGACACAGGCAGAGGACCATGGCAGAGAGCCATGATGGAAGGCCCTAGGCACTGGGTGGTTACCTTCTTCAGCTGGACGAAGGTGAACTCCAGGTCTGTTCGCTTGGAGATCTCGTCCTCATACCTGTGGGGAGAGACATTCTTCAGTAATGTTGTTCTGTGAGGGGCCCAGGTCTCTGACAGACCTCTCCATGCTTTATGACAATAAAGAAGGTGGCCATTCTGGATGTGGTGGTATACACCTGTAATTATACACTCAGGAGGCAGAGACGGGGTCTGTAAGCTTGAGGCCAGCCTGGCCTGCATCTCTCGGCTACTCAGGATGCCTAGCAAGGCCCTGTCTTAACAAAACAAAATGAAATGAAACAAAACAAAACTAAACAGGAAACCTTGGCTTTTCCTTTGGTGTACATAATCTCAGGCCTCTACAAGACACACCCTCCCTCCTCTGTAGCCTCCTTGACTGTGCACCCCTTTCACGGTGACTCCTTTCCCCACCGGACACCTTGTCTGAGGTCTGTCCTCTCCCAACACCCGCTCACTCCTTTCTTCTCCAGGTCTGCTTCCTTCCTGCAACCTGTGCTGCTCCTTGGTTTGACTAGAGAATGGGACACCATCATATTCTGTGACTCCTAAAGGGGGCAGGGAGAGAGGTGTCCAGTGTGCTTAGCAGCAGCTAACTTCTCCCAGCCTCCCTCCCTTCCCATGTCTAAGGCTGTGCAGGTGGCTGGGGGAGCCCGCCCTTTACAATGACAGTAATTTATGGACTGTCTACGGCACGCTACAGAGTTTAGCTCTCTTCCCTGTTACTTTCCTCCTGCATCAAGCAAAAAGGACACTGTTGGGTGCGGGCAGGATCCTTTGGTCCTTCACCTTATCCTCTTCTTATTTTTAAGACATTGATCTTGGCCCAATAGGGTAAATGGCATCTTCCAACCTTGGGTGTCCTACACCAGCCCTTAAGGACAGCCCCAGCAGATAGACATGGAAGTGGGTTAGTATCTTCTCTCCTCTCTAGGAATGCCTGACTCAGGGCTCTAATTACAGGCACCTGCCTGCCCTAGTCCCTGACCTCCCAGCAGGGCCAGTGTCACAGTGACCCTGTCAACTGACTGGATCTGCATCTTTTCTGGAGGGTAGTGGATCTCAGAATGAGTGTTCACAGGTATGGGCTGCCTTTTGCCTCATCTTGTCTTTGGGAATCTGGGAGGGTCTCTGAGGGTGTCGATCAGGCTGGGACTGGACAGGGGACATGCATCAGGGAGGACGAGTGTTTCCTGACTCAGATATGCACATGTGTGTGCGACAGGAACCATGGCCTCCCTTCCCCTCTGCTCCCTAACACCCTCTCCTGGGACCCTCAGAGCTTGCAGCCGGGGACCTCGGTCCTATTGACAGTGAAAGGTGTAGAGGCCCCTAAGGAGCGGGCTGAGCGCGGAGTTCACATTCTAGCTCCCTCGCTGAGTAGCCACATGACTTGGTTCCGTCACTTATGTGTTCTTTGGCTGTGACAATGGAAATCTCATGAGGACTGAAAGTGTTTGCTGCAGGTCTCACACTCATGACCACTTGGACCTCTGCCGTGGACTCCCTCGTGAAGTCTCTGGAAGCCCTGTGGAGAGTGGGCCTGGCTCTCTGAGCGTTGTTACCAGCCTTCAGGGTCGTCTAACTCAGGCATGTTTCTTACTGAAGTCTCAGCACTCCAGTGAAGTGCCTTGTCATGGAGCTGAAGCCAGGGAGCCTGTCATTCTGTTGCCATCTAAACGCAGGCGGCTAACTGGTCAGCACCCACCTTTCCTCTGGGTAGCAGAATCCGTCGACTTTGGGGAGGCATCCGGTGGGACCCCTGGGTGCTCAGCCCTTTCTGCCCTTCCCATTGCCTGGGCAGTCTCCTCCTCTGCCCCCTCCTTGGATGACCTTATCATCCTGTCTGTCACTGTCCAACTCCTTCTTAATTACTTAAGGCTTAGGAGGAGCCGGTTCCTGGGTGAGTTCTGTGGAGCTGCTTACCCTTCTGAATGAGACCTTCATAGGGAAAAGGGGCCTTTACTTCTAGACTGTCTCAGGCAGACCCACCAAGTAGAGACCCAGTGGGGACCTGGAGGTCATATATATCAGGACTGTGAGGGCAGCCAAATGGCTCCCCAATAGGGAAGGATACCGGGAGAGCTGGAGGGAGTCTGCCTAAGACCTAGAGGTCTTCTGGGTGAGTCGGAAGAGCCCCTTCCTCAAGGGGTGTACAGCCTGCCTCTGTCTGCCCCAGACTGCTGTCTGGGGCTCAGCTGTTGCCCAAGGAGAGCGGGGGCTCAGCTAGACTCAGCCCCTAGTCACATCCCCAACCACGCGCTTCTGTTCACCAATCAATGGATGCAGCTCTGTGCTGGGCCTGAGTCTCTTGCTGTGTGAGCATGGGCATGTTGCTGCCCCTTGCTGGGCCTCTGCTTTGTTCTTAGTAACTAGGAAGTTTAGACTAGCCTGCCCTTGGGGATCTCTGGTATTCCAGGGCTTGGAAGTCTCCATTTCTGCCACAAGGCTCAGGTGATGCTTATCCCCTGTCTGCCACTAGCCTGCCAGCTACCAGCTCCTGGACCTAATCTCAGGCCCTTTATAGGCTGTCACAACTGCCACCCCCAACCCGAACTTGTTTATTTCTGGGAGCAAGACTGAGCTCATCACCCTGCAGAGGCAAGGCACAGCCCCTCCCTGTCAGGGCTCCACCCCACATCACCAGCTTCAGCTCTGGCTTGCAGACCAAAAACTCCTGAACCCCTCTGTAAGACTAGTCTGTCCTTCCCCTCCCCAAAGAGACGAGAGCGGCCTGAAGCAGACAGCAAGCAGGTCAGTGGCTAGGTGACAGCAACCAGATGTGCCTGAAAGGGACTCAGCTGCAGGTTCCCAGGGATGCCACGCTGCTTGCTCTGCCTTGGTCACTGAGGGTGGTGGTTTTGTTTAGTAGGTCTTGCCTTGTGCCTCCTCTGAGGCTCTCAGACCTATTAGGGACCAGTGAAACGGACTGCCTGGCGCTTCTGGTGAACAGGTGTTGGGCAGTTCCAACATCTGAGTGATCTGATGCCCACATGGGCTTCCTAGGACTTGGGAGGGCAGGGCTCTCTGGGAGGGGGAGCCTCCATGGTGCGCCCCAGCTTAGGAGCAGCTGTCCTACCTTCTGCTCTGCCTGGCTACTCCTAGAATAGCTGGTTCTACTTCTGATTGGTAGGGTGTGGGCCACACTGCAGGAGCAGGAGCAGCCATGCTTGGTTCCCCATCCTCTGCCCCATCCTGGGTGAGGAGAGGACTCAAGGATGTGAGCTATCTGCTCAGTCTCAGTCTCCTCCTCCTGGAGGAGATAAAGACGGTCACCTCTCCTCTGAGCCTCTCAAGTGTTTGTTCTGCCTTCCTAGGCTGGCCAGATCAGTTCAGCCAATGTTGGTGAACTTCAACCTTGTAGGGGACAGAAAAGTCACTGCCAGGTGCCAACCCAAACTCTGAATTTTTTTCCTCATGGCAACCGAGGTTAGTGTCAATCGCCATGTCCGCTCACTCAGGAGGAAACAGAGGTAGCCAGCAGGCTGTGCTTGCCTGAAGCACAGAACTTGGGCACTGGGCAAGAATGACCATCTCCCACTTCAGTGCCTAGGCTGCGCTTGTGACACTGGGTAGCACTTGCCATCTGTCTTTCTGTCCCAGTAGCTGTCAAAGCATCGTGTGGGCAGGGGCTATATTTTCCTCATCTTTTTGGCTCCCCAACTACCTTAATGCCTAGCAGCATTCCCTATGGGGGTTGCTGCTTTACGAAGATAAGCCCTGTCCTGCCTGTCCCCTGTCCTGCCTGTCCCCTGCTTGCCTGTCCCCTGCCTGCATGCCAGTGCTTCTCTATCTCCTCCTGAGACCAAGATCAATATCCAGAGTGTGCTGCAGAGCGTGGTCCTTCTGCTGCCCCAGGGCAGTGCACAGGAACTGGCGTGTTTGCAGGCTCAGGAGGGGCTGCTGGAGCCAGGCCTGTGTTGGGCTTATCTGTGAGCCACTGTGGCTAAAGCTTGGTGGACCCTAAGGGTCTCTGCTATAGGCTCGGCACTGTACCTGCAGCATTTACAATGGCGCATGTGCGGCCTCGATAATTATGTCTAGAGAAGTTCCATGTTCCCTCCCATCTTTCCTCTTTCTCCAGCTTGGGTGCATCCCCCCCGAGTCTGGCCTAGACCCACCCGCAGCTCCTACCCTGGTTCCCTGAGTGAGGCCTACCTGATGCGAAACTCCTCCACTTTCTCTAGCACCTGAAGCAGGGTGGCCTCCAGCTGTCCCCGCTCCTGGCTCACTTTGCGCAGCTCCTCCTGCAGGCGGCTCTGGAATGTCTCATAGTGGTGGCTGAGGTCGAAGGTCGCTGACCCCTGGCCCTGGAGGAAGCTCCAGCGGGTCTCCAGCAGCTGGTTGCGTTGCTCCAGAGCTTGCACCTGCAAGAGCAGGAGGGCACTGAGTAGGTCATCAGGTGCCACACTGGGTTCCCTGGGCAGGCTAGGGGCCCCCAAAGCGGGGCTTCCCGTGACAGAGCAGCTCATCTGCACACAGTCCCTGACACTGCCTCCACTCAGTGCGCTAAGCCACCTCCAGCTCTTGGCTGTTGAGTGCAAGATGCTGAGATAAGATGGGTTGGAGGTGGGGCCAAGAAGCCTTCCTAGCCTGGGCTGGGCCTCAATGAGGGAGGGGAGCAGAGGTGTAGAACACCTGCCTGTCACAGGGTCTGGGAGAGCCCAGAAATTGGGGCTTGGGAGGTACCAGGATCCTACCTGCCTCTCCTCCATGGCAAGCCTGACCTCATCAGGCCTTCAAACCCAGCAAGATGGGCTTGCTTGGTACTTTAGTGTTAACCCTCTGGACAGGCCCAGACTTGCAGATTCCCTGAGCCTCAGTTTCCCCAGCTAGAAGTCGAGATGGATAACACCGCCTGCCTGAAAGGGCTGTGTGCGTGTGTGGGGGGGTGCAGACCATGGAAATGAACTTGGGAGATGATCTTGGGAGAATGGTAACTGCCAATGTGGATGAGGTGCCAGCTGTGCACCAGACTGGTTCCAAGTGCTTTCTGTTCCAACTCCTTTGAGGCAACACCCTGTGGAGGGGGTACTGCTATCAGCCCAGTCTCCAGAGGGGGCCCCCAGCCCACGGAGCGGAGCTGTAAGAACTGCCCCAGGTCACAAAATCAGCAGGCAGCAGAGCCAGGTCTGGCACCTGGATTTTCATTTGTTTGTTTGTTTTGGGACAGGCAGGTCTCACATACAGGCTGGCTTCGAGCTCATTATATAGCTGTGGATGACCTTGATTTCTGATTCTCCTGCCTCCACCTCTCCAGTGCCAAGACCACAGCTCCTGATTTATGTGGATCTAACCGGGTCTCTATGTGTGCGAGGCAAACACTGCCCACTGAGCTGTGTTCCCAGTCCTGCACGGAGATCATCAACCACTGTAATATGACCCTGTGGGCCGGGGCTCTGCCACTGTGGGGCTCAGGCCCTTCTGAAGGGAGCTGTTCTTCCAGGAAGGGTCAGGATGGCCTTGTGGATGCGGAAGGGAGGTCTCTGAGTCCTGTGGTTTTCCCTAAGCTCTGATCCCACACCCCACACCACCCCTGTCTTGAATTCCTGCAGAGACACCTTCTGGACCACAGCTAGGCCCCCAGAAGGCTGCCTTAGTTCCCACTGGAGTGCATCCCAGCGGGATCAAAACTTCCTGGCTCTGTCCACACCTTGCATGTCCTCTGGGGTGGGGTGGGGATGTAGGATGGGGGTGGGATATGCCATCTTCCATTGAATGCATGCTCCCAGTTCCCGAAGGATGTCCCACCCCCACCCCAGCTCCTCGTGTACCCTCCCTGTTAGCCTAGAAGCCCTGGGTGGCCACAGAGATGAGGACTGGCTGGGCCATTCCTGGACAACAGGAAGCTGTTCTGGCCTTGAGGATGCGGCATGAACCCAGTGGTGGTAGGCTGAGGACCACAGCCCGAAAAAGCTGCAGCAAACATTTGGCTCCTTTGTTTCTGGTAGGGAGAGGAACAGGAACATTGAGTAGAGGCCTGGACTGTTACACTGGTGAGCAGTCATTCCCCTGCCTCAAGCCCATCGAGCTGGGAAGTTCTGTATGGTGCTGCCTTAAACCTGTGCCACAAGGAAACAGGTTCAGTGGGACTGGAGGTCAGGAGGGTTCTGCCTTGCTTTGTGTATGCGTGAGGGAGTGTGTGGGGGGGAGTATTAGCTCACCCCACCTTCCCTCGGTTTTGACTAGCAGGAGTCCATGTTTACACTGAGGGTGCGGTGAGAGGGAGAGACATGAGGCTCCTACCTCCACCCATGAGCAAAACAGAAATCCTTCATACCAGGAAGTTCTTCCCTTAGTCTAACCTCTGTGCTCCATGCTTCAGCTCTCGTCTGTGGGGAGATGCCGGAAAGTGGGCCAGCTGGTACAGTTGGAGGGCATTGTGCCCTTGGGGTACTAAGGACAACCTCTGTCTCCCACTGGCCTTGAGGGAGTCTCTTTTCTTGGGGGATGCAGACGAAAACTCACCTTTAGCTATCGGCTGTCTGCTGGGCTCCTCCCTCTGGGAACAAAGACCTAGAGAGGGCCAGCAACTCCTGCTCTCCAGAGAAGCTTGTGCAGTCTCTAGCCTATACCCTTGCCCTATGGGGGCCCAGTGGCAGCTTGGTGGGGCTGAGGAGGCCCTTCCCAGAGCAAGTTCCTGGTCTGTCTACGGCTAAGGGGATGGAGGCTGGGAGCCGCGTGGAGCCGGGTTGGGCTGGACAGAGCTTATGGTGTGAGATGTGTTTCACGGGGACACCCTGGGGAGAGCCCAGCCACTGAGTCTGCAGGGAGACATTGAGGGGATCCCTGATGGACCTGGAGGATGTCAAATCCCAGAGACTCACAGGAAGCCTGTCCGTGTCTGAAGCTGGCAGGGCAGGCATGTCCGAGACCTTTGGAGCTGGATGACCTGCCTTGTTTCCAGGTGTCACCTCAGCGCTTGGTTTCCTAACATAGACAAGGCTTGGGCAGTCCTTCATGGGCGCCTGTCACCTAGGCTGTCTGTATGTTGGAGGCCCCCCACCCCCACCCCCCTGCAGCAGCCCCATGGATGGAACCGTGCCCCCTCCCCCATCCTTCCCTTGTGGCCTTTAATCCTCCTACTGGCAGGAACACAGGAGAGCAGGGAATCTGAGGCACAGAGAGGGTAAGCAACTTATGTAAGAAAACACAGCCCATAAGTGAAGGAAACACCACGACAGCATTAGGGCCCCTCCACAGCCTCTAGAGGGACCTTCCTTCCACACACTCTGGTTTCTCAGGAGGGCAGTGGGCCCTGAAGTGGGAGGTGTGTGGGGTGCTCCTGAGCGAGGTGCTCCTCCTCCTTCTTTTCTCAAAGAGCCCCAGCCTTGCTCTGGGCCTGAAATCCATCTCCTGTACCTTCCCTGCTTGCACTCTCTCTGAAGCCTGGGCTGCACCCCTGCCCTGCCAAGGGGCTGCACCCCTGCTCTGTAAGCCCTGCCGTTCTCCAGGCCTGGGAGTGTGTTGTTGAGGAGGATAATTAGGTCTGGGAGCTCCTTGCACCAGGCTTATTCACTCCACTTCTTAGTAAATGACCAGAAAGCTTGCACAGTCTACGAGATTATTTGTTCTAGCGACTTCTCAGAAATCAGCCTGTTTGATTGACAAGCTCATTACACTGTTGTGCACTGAGGCCCAGAGAGGGTCAGCAATTCTCCCAAGCTTATACAACAAGCTTTTATACAGGTGGGCCTGAGATTTAAACTCAGTGATAGAATTCCAAAAGGGCTGGAATCCACAGATCCCTGCACTCTCATCTCAAGGCCAAATTTGAGAGTTAGGAGGCTTTTTGTGACCATTGCTAAAGAACTTCAAAGGCCTGAACCCAGGACCCCAACTGTGAGGGCTCCTTTCCTGGGTCCACACCCATGCCCCCACCCAAAGCCCACAGCAGTGGCACAGGGTGACATCAGCATTGGCATTTGTTCGAGGGAGAAAAGTCACCCATGGGAGCCAAATTACATAGCTCAGCGAAGCACTCCTTTTAAGGGATTAGCCAGGCTTGTCAAGGAGGTGTCTCTGCAGGGCCTACCTCCCAGGCCTTGGGTTCCCTCTGTGCAGTGGGGCTGTGGGAAGGGCTGCTTATCTCCTTTCCCAGTCTGGGCACCTGAGGTGTCAGTGAGGAGACTCTGAAGTAGTCAGAGAGTAGGGGAGGAAGACACCATTTCTACCTCAGATTCAGAGCAAATCTAAACCCTATTGCTTACTGGCTGTGTGACTGTGGGCAAGGCCTCTCTGGTCCTGTTGCCTCACCTGTACAGCTGGGGATACAACAGCTGTAGTGGTAATGTCTCGCCGACCTCAGCCTGTGAGGTTCAGGCATCTGGGTCACACATGACACTTTCTTCTCTTTTACCTCTCGGGACCCCCAGATGTGCAAGTGTGTGCAGAGTCAGTAGCCAAGAGGCAGATGAGGACTAGCTAGAGTCTGGAGTCTGGATCTCTGCTTCCTCTTCTGGGCAATGGTCACAAAATGTCTTTTTAGTTGAGAGAATTTAAGGTAGACCTGCGAAGTGCCCTGTGGTACCCAGCACATTAGCACATGGTACAGCCAGTACAGTTGAGGCACAGGACCAAGCCTGGCTGGAAGGCTTGCTCACATAGGTTTCCTGGAGTCACTGAGCAGGTACAGGGTTGGGTGCTAGACTTCCCGAAGCCCTGGACCAGCTGCAGGGAGTCCAGGAGGTGTAGGGACTGAGTTGCTGGGGCCTGGTCCTCCCACCTAGGTGACTGCAGAATAGCCCAGCTGTTGACTGTTGGCTGGACTCTGACACAGTCTTCTGCATTCCTTTCTCCTGACAAGCCAAAGCCTCGTCCTTACGCATATGGCTTCCATGGCAGCCTCCTTCAGACCCTACATGCCTTCTTCAGACCCTACACGCCCCCTTGGACCTGCTAGTAACAACAGCTCTGTGGATGAATGGGGAATGCAAGCAGGGCAGTCTGGAGGGAGGCGCTTTGCGGCCAGAGGTTTGAGAGATGGGTTAGTAGGGCATGGTTAGCAGTATCCCCCAATTCACCTGCTTGGGAAGAGGCCAGCAGGCCACACCTCTATGAGCCTCCCTGAGCAACACTTCCTTGACTCCCTAGCCAGCTGGCACGTCCTTATCCAGGTACCCCCAGAGTCCATCCTGGGGTTTGTGCAAGACACCAGGATGTATCAGGATTTCCTATCCCATCTCTGCTGGGTTAGCCACACTGCATCCCCATTGGCTAGGAGCAGGGGTGGGGGCGGGGCTTGATGAGCGATGCTCTGGGAGCCACCAGCTAGGTCACCTGGAGAGCCTGGCAGCCCTTCTGTTTTGGTGTCCTAACCCACTCAGCTCACCTTGCCAATCAAGGAGGCGAATTTATCGTTGAGGACCTTCATCTCTTCCTTCTCTTGGTTCTTCTGCTGCTGGACGGCTGGGTCCACCTTGAGGTTCAGAGGCACCAACAGGCTGGAGTTCACAGTCACCTTGGGGATGATGCCAGCTGGCCTACAGCTTGTGAGGCTTCGAGAGCTGAAGCCAGGCCCAGGGAGCCCACGACTGCCCCATCCTGAGGTCCTAGGCTGGGGGTTGCCCGCGGGTGTCACCTCACAGCCACTGAGGCTGCTGAAGCCGACGACGCAGGAGCGGTAGGCCATGGTGGCCCCCCTGGGCCTGGGAGCCTGAGGCTCACCAGTGAGCAAGGGAGCTTTGGAGTGGTGGCAGCTGCCTCCTGTCACAGCCAGGGCCGGCTGGGGACTGAGGCACAAACACCTGTTGCATGGTGTTCATTAGCTGCGGGAGGGCGTGGCTCTTCCAAGCTAGACCAACCTGTTAGTTAGATGATGTGGCTCCTGCCCCTCCCCCACACCACAGGTTTCTGCCTACCCTACAGGGGATCTGCTTTGTTGAAGGGGCTTGTCACAGTCCCCTGCAAGAAGGTCCTGACTGTGGAGGGGCCCGAAGCTGGACTGGCTGGGTGGGACAGGATGGTCAGTGCTAAGAAGGTAAAGTCCCACAGCAAGAAGCAGGGAAGAAAGACAGGCAGCCAGCCGCAGGTCCCTGCATACCTGAAGGCTGACGTATCTGGGCTCGCATACTTCTGGAAAAGATGAGGCAAGTGTAGCCCTGAGCCCTGAGGGCAAGATGCCTTGGGTGCTGTGCCAGGCTGACATTGGAAAACTGACCCTTTATTATTTATTTTCCATCTGTCAGAGTGTCCCCTACTCATTTCTGCCTTCCTTCCCGTCTTCGCTCCCTTATTGAGGACATCCCACTGATTCAAGGGCTGCAGGACACACACGGTCAAGCCAAGAGCTCTTGGTTTTGGAACCGTGACATTGAATTGTAGAGTCAGCTTAACTCAAGGCTGATAGAACCTCATCTCTGCGACTTGACTTTACCCTCATCTGAGAAATGGGCTGAAAGTGTTAGTCACAAGTCTAGAGTAGAGGACCTACTCCAAGTAGCTCCCTGGGTTCAGAGTCCCCTGAGGGTCTGAAATGGTCTTTAATTGGATGTGGTTCTGCCTCCGGGGCATCAAGAACCTTCTCCTGCCATCTTCCTCCCCCTTCTCCCCCTCCCCCTTGCTAACCACTCACACATCCTTTGCCTTCTTTATGGAAAGTCTGGTGCAGAAACAAGACAGTAAGGGGTACGGGGACCTTCAAGGAGCTACAGAGCCTCTCAGCTCAGGGCTCGGTCAGGCCCAGTTCCTCCTTGTCCAGGGATGCCTTCCTCTTAACCCTGCCCCCAGGACTGGCACAACCTTCTTGAACACAGAGAGGAGTGTGTATGTAAAAACTGAGGGACTCAGCCCCTGCGGAGACCTGAGGCAGACAGAGGTCTTCATGGGGCATGCTTGCTGAGCCACCTCACCTACCCTGGTCCCCTGCCTCGGGTCCAGGCCTGGTTCCCGCTCATGGCACTTCTGGTATACTTAGAGAGAGAGCTCTGCAGCAGGGCCGTGAGCCTATCCTGATCCCGGTTCCAGGACCTGCTGCACGTGCCTGGCTCCTCAGGTTGGTGTTTGCCTCACTTCTGCTGCTGCATGCAGTGTTCTGCACTCAGGAGCCTGGTGTGCCTGGAATGACCGACCTGGCCTCCCATCTTCTTTCCCTGGCCTGGTATCTGAATGGCATGCAGTCAGATCTAGTGCCATGTTTCCTGGTCAGCCCCTAGTGCTCTGAGGGGGCAGTCGATGGCATCTGGGCTCAGTATGGCCTGAATGTGCTCACATTCTTCACTGCAGCTTTCTTTAAGGTACACACTGAATCCGCCGCCCTTAGTACAGAGGGTGGGGTGATGTGCCTGGTCTCAGTGTACTGCTTGTCCTTGGTGACTTCGGATGCCACAGGAAAGGTAGGGGACAAAAACTCAAGCTGGTTTTGTCTCCTTTTTGTTGTCCTCAGTAGGGTTAGTTCCTTCTTCATGCTCACTTCAGCCTGTCACTTCTTTCTGACTCTGGCAGGCTCTTGTGAACCTCTAAGCCCAGACAGGCCACAGTCTGTTGTCCCTGGCTGGAAGTGAGGGGCTTGTCTCTGGGGGCTTTCCTTGGAGGGTGCTCTTGTCTCTTCAGAAGGATGGAGGGCACGATGGCTACGGGGTGGCACACAGGGGCCACCTGTTGCCCCCTCTCAGCCCCACACTCCCCTTGGGTACTCTGGAGAGGTGTCTTTGACTGTCATAGTGTGATTGCCAAACAGGAAAAGCAGCAAAAAAAACCAAAATAAACAAACTCTGCAGTCTGTTCCACCCTACCTCCCTGGTCCTCCCCTGAGCAAGTCCCTCTCATGACTCCTATACTCCCCTGACTCTACCTGCCTCTTCACCTCAGGGTGGGCTCCCCTAAAGCCCATCTGATCAGGCTACCTCTGGCTAGAGACTTTCCCTCTCAGCCAGGGAGGGCTTCTGTCTACCTTTGCTGAGCTCAGATAGGACCCTCCCCAGCCTTAGAGGAGCCAGAGCCCCAGGGGCTGAGTGTCCATTGAAGCAGGAAGACTGTGGGAGAGAGGGCAGAAGGTGGGGGTATTAAGTCTCCTTGGAGACTGTCCGGGTCCTTCCTGGATACTCTCCAGAAACACACGAGTCTGGACAATGCCAGCTGGAAGGACATGAGGACACTTTGTGGACATCTGGGACTCTGGAGACAGACTCCTCCATCCTCTAGGTCTCCCTTCGTCACTCCCTCCCTGTGACCTCTGACCTGTCTCCCTCTGCTTCTCTTCTGTGTTGGCTCTCTCTGGTTTTCCTTGGCCTGTCCTCACAGTTAGGGAGGAGAGGCATCTGGCTGCCTGGTCTATAGGAATGGCAGTCATCTCTGTGTCATAGTTTCAGTCTCTTCTCTGCCTTGCTCTCTCCAGGATGGCCTGAGGCAGGTCTGAGGACTGGCAGCCTCTTACTGTTTGCTGAGTGGACATCGCCAGGAGTACTGGCCAGCCTGGGATTCAGCTCCTAGGAGCCAGGAGAGGATCAGGAAAGACAAGAGTGTCACAGCCCTGCTTCAGGGCAGATTGGGAAGGTTTTGTCTTCATGCTGGATCTTTTCAAATGTGTTCCCGAGCTGTTCGAGGCACTACCTGCTCAGTGCCTAGTCCCTTTCTCCAGTTCTTCCCTGGGAGCAGGGATGACCTGAGGGCACAGGGAGGCAGGGAATGTGGGGGCATGGCCTCCTGGCCTCTGAGCTTCTGTCTGAGTATTCCATTGTGGGGACTGGGGAGTAGAGTGTGGCTTCGGGAAGGGTGCAGGGTGCGGAGAGGGTGGAGAGGTGAGGCCCCTTCTGTGTCCTAGGCAAGCTTTGTACACTTTTGGCAGAGGCACCAGTCCAGTTGAGGAGCTCTGGGCCACCTTCCGGGAGGGGCCTGAGGCCTGGAGGAAGAGGAGGAATTGTGGGGGCGGAGGAGAGGAAAGGCACTCCACACATAACTGGGAGGTGCAAATCTGCGTGGGACGGTGACAATGGAGACAAGAGCTGGTCTTACTGGAGTGTCATAGGTGCTGTGGAGTCCACAGAGGCTGCAATCCAGGCATTTCACTACTGGGTCAAAGTCCTTGGGTGGTTCCCCTTGTGGTCCCCTCGGTTTCTCAGTCTTCATAGTTTCCGTCCCTTGGCAGTCCCACCCCATGTGGCCACAACTGGACAGTGTAGTGAGGCCACGTTCTGTGTGGGGCATCCCAGATGTGAAACATGGGCATCACACACAGTTTGACTAGACAGTGCTCATCGGCCAAGATGAGTCAGGACGCTGCAGATCCCTGGAAGCTATATCCTAGCTATGGGCTGCGAGGGTAGCAGCTCAGGCTGCTGGGTGCGTGCTATGGGACCATGGCCCAGAGTTGGGACATCTGACCTCTGGTCTGGAGATCTACCACTTAGCAGCTGTGCGATTTATCAAATGCTTGGTCTCTAGATTCTTAAAATTAGGCTACATGGAATGATCATTGTTTTTGTCCCCCCCCCTTTGGTTCAATAAGGGCTCCTTACCCAGTTGTCACACCCCCTGCTCTACCAGGCTCTCAGCCAGGCAGAGCCCTGGGGAGGGCATGCATGCCTGGCTGTGTAATGAGGACAGGCCTCAAGGGCTGGAGGAGGCCGCAAGGCTAATTGAGCTTTCCCGTCCTCAGCCCACTTAGCCCAATTTGTAGTTATTTGTCATTGGCTGTTGGCATGTTTGTGTCTGCCTTTCGGCTGAGCTGAATTCTGTGAATGCTGGGATGGTGAGGACTCAGGTTCCTTGATGCCACACTTCTTCACATGGAATCTGGCACACAATAGGTCTTGGTGCTAGCTCTGAGTGAAAGGTCATCTTGTACAGAGAGCATATGCTCTGCCTCCTGCCTCAGAGGGCTTATCACCAAGCGTTGTGGGGTTTCTCAAGTCACAGACCCTGAGTGGCCTGTGGTGGAGTCAGTACACGGACACCTGCAGAAGGAGGGTCGGCTGTGGGCTCTGCTTTGCAGGATCTGGGTGGCTGCTCACCTGCGCTGAGGTGGATTAAGCCCCATGATGACATAGGGTCCTTGTCCTGGGCTCTCATGCAGGCCACCAGCAGCCCGCTCCCAGAGGCCTACATTGTATTGAGTTCTAAACATCCTATTCTTTGTATTTCCCATCCAGTGTCTGGGGGACCCTGATACTGTCTCATAATAGTCAAAATCTTGGTAACTGGCTGGGTGTGGTGATTTATACCTTTAATCCCAGAACTCAGGAGGATCTCTGTGAATTTAAGGCCAGTCAGGGCTACATAGCAAGTCTAGGTCAGGAAGGTTGCATAGTGAGATTCTGTCTCAAAATAGGGTTAATTTAAAAAAAGGAAGAACAAGAAAGAAAGAAAAATAGAAAGAAAAAGAAAAGCTTGGAGGTTGAGAAGGGAGGGGTCTCCCTGCGAGCTTCCCCAGGAAGCCTCAATGGGTCCAGAGTATAAAGAAACGTGTACTCAGGGCAGGGCAGGGACAAGTTGGAGTGCCCAGGCTCCTACTTTTGGCAGATAGGACCCAGCATGAAACATTTCGCTTTCCCTGGTCCAGGCTTCAGCTGCCCAGCTTTCCCTCGGGAAAACCATCCTGTGGCTAGCTCTGTGGGTACTGGGCTATTGCCAGAGGTCTCTTGGCATAGTTGTCAGACCTGCCTCTGTGTGGAGAGGAGCAGGAAGAAGGATTGCACAAGGGGAAACTGGCAGAGGGCCCCTGCTTCCGCTCGCTGTTGATGCCTTCCAGGGAGGGATGCGGGGTAGCCCGGCCCACCAAGGGCATCCTTTCATCTGCTTCCAGCCAGGAGGAAATGACAGTCCAAGGAACAGTGTTCCCTATGTCCACGGTGTACCACCCACTGTGCCCAGCTCACTTCCACCCTGGCCTTCAGCTTGTACCACGTGTGCTTTCCTGCCGGAGGTCTTCCCAGAGAGACCCCTCCCTCGTCCATGAGTGAGCTCTCGCACTGCAGCCTCCGCTATGACAGGGGTGCTTTTTGGCTATGGTTCTGTAGCTGTAGGTAGAGTAGGCGAGCAGCTGCTGGTTGGTATCAGTTTCTGTGACTCTTAGGGAATGATCTCCTCCTTCCCTCTCATCTTCGGGTCTGGAGACCCCATTTCTGCCCTCCAAGCATGCCTGTAATCTGGACCATTGGGGAAAGCTGTTATCTCACCTTCACTACTCTCTGGTCATGCACTCAGGAACTGCTTTTGTGATTCTCTCTGTGAAAGCCCTGTGCCAAGCAGTGGGATCAGACACGTTTGTGGTTGATAACACACCCCCAACCCCAGGAGCTGAGCATACTCCCACAATCCCTGAGACCAATACTTTCTGAGTTCCTTTCTATCCCGCCCTGCCTGGCTGATTCCAGACTCCTCACTGTTCCCTCCCCTTCACTGCACACAGCTGTTTAGGAGCTGCCCCCTCCCTGGGGCTGCTTTTAGAGAGGAACAAAGAGGCATTGGCAGGTGGACAGCTGACAAAGGAGACGGGGGAGTGGTGGGGCATGTCGGAATGCTTATTTGTAAGCCCAGCTCTCTCCCTGAAGCCCTAGAGACTGCCTTTATCTGGCTTGATAATAGACCGAAACCTTGTTCTACTCCCTTTGGAGAGATCTGTGCACCTGCCAGGTGGCAGCAGCCTAGAGTGACGCTAGGCACCTCTCCAGCTGACGAGTTGGCCAGATCTGGTAAGGAACAGCCAGGTGGGGAGCCATCAGGTTCCAGGTCTCTCACACTCACGCAGGGGTCCTCAGTGTCCATGCAGGAGACTTGCAGACACCCAGAAGCTGAAACCTCACCTCGAGCTCTTGGGTCTCTGTATTCCCAGCGTTGACACGGCCAAGGAACTTTATGATTGTCCCTCAAGCATTTATAAGCCCTGCTTTGCAGGACCCTATTGTCTGGTAGCCATCCGATGGCCTCCTCCGTGTTCTCCGGTGCTCTACCCCCAAAAACTATTGGGGGTCCCCCAACAGAGAGAAATGTGAGGATCTCCACAGTAGTTGGTATGTGAAATGCCAGCCTGGGCATGACCTGCTTACTGTGTCCCACAGAGAAGAAGGTAGGAGTCTTTCCTTGTGTTTCACAATTCCAATGTAAGCGTTCAGGCATGTCACCTCTTCCAGGCAGGTCCAGCATGTCAGCATTCCCGTCTTGTAGAGGACTGGGGTTCGCACCCAGATCTTCTGCCTCCTAGGCCAGTTCCCCCCATGTTTGAAGGCCCAGTCCCTTGGTTAAACTCTGAGTTTCTGGAGAGAGTCGGGAGTTTGGGATATGATATGAACTTGGCATGGGCTGAGGAGAGGGGCCAGAAGGGCCGGAGTTGATGTAGGTAAGAAGGTGTGGCAATGGGTGCAGCTGGTCTTCCAAAATGTCCTGTAAGACTGGCCAACAGGAATCTGATGACCTCAGCTCTTCTCTGAGGTGCCTTGGGCTATGTTCAGAGCGGACAAGCAGCACTGGGTAAGGCTGGGGTCTAATGACTGTTTTCAGTGAGCTACTCCTCTTCATGGGGTCTGTCTTGTCAGGTCATCGCTTTGCAGTCTCTACTTACTCGTGTAATAGTGGCTCAGGCTGGGCCTCCTACCCACCTGGCCCCAGGGCCCTACAAACTGATGGAATCAGATGAAGAAGATAGGAATGCATTGGAGCAACATACCACTGTGCATAAGATCCCTGCAGTGTGTACTCTCATAGGGAACAGCCCACAGACACAGTCCTCAACCCAGGTCTGCATGGGTCTTTCCAGTCCCTGAGTCCCTTACTTCCTTTGTCTGCATACTACTCCCCTTCTAGGCTTAGGAAGCTGAAGACTGAAGGTAGCCTGTGTGTGAGACAGCCTGTGTGTGAGACAGCCTGTGTGTGAGACAGCCTGTGTGTGTGCCTGTGTGTGAGCCTGTGTGTGTGAGCCTGTGTGTGTGCCTGTGAGTGAGCCTGTGTGTGAGCGACAGCCTGTGTGTGAGGCAGCCTGT
>PVIU01002756.1:0-51510 GCA_004026605.1 Ondatra zibethicus | reverse complement strand
GCCTGTGTGTGAGCCTGTGCATGAGCATGTGTGTGAGCCAGCCTGTGTGTGAGCCTCTGTGTGAGACATCCTGTGCGTGAGCATGTGTGTGAGGCAGCCTGTGTGTGAGCATGTGTGTGAGCCTGTGTGTTGTGTTAAGTATTCCTGAAGCTTAACACAACATCATCCACAGGGTGGGTGCTCTTCCACTTGGCCATTGAAGATACCGAGGAGCTGCATTGGAACCACTTGCCCAAGTTTAGACAGCATTATAGACAGAACAGTAGCAACCCCACTCCCTGCTCCATCCAGAGATGTTTGCATCCTAGTCATGGCAAAGGTGCTTCATAGATGGAAGGGACGAGCTCGGGAGATCAGCCTGGGTTATCCGGGTGGATCCAGAATCGTTTTCTGAGCCCTTTAAACGCTGAAGGAGGAGGCAGATGACGAACATGATGAAGAACTGGCTCCGAAGCCGGGGGAGCTAAGGATTGTGACGGGCAGGAAAGAGCCTCGTTCTGCTGACACCCCGACTCTAGCCCACTGAGATCCATTTCAGGGTCTGTAGAAATGAATAGAATTTATGTAAAATAGTAAGTACAACATGGGCAAAGCCATGGAACGCATGTGATTCTTACAAAGGCGGCAGGTAAGGAACGCCCTCAGAACTTGTGAGTAGCAGAGTGAGAAAGTGACCCTAGGACTCTGTCAGTCAGCTCTGTCTAGTCCTGTCTGTATGTCCTCCCTGTAGTCCACAGGGAACAGAGAAGTGCCATGGGAGAAGAGGAAAGGGAGTGGACCAAACCGGGCCAGAGCTCCAACTCCTCTGAGCCCTGTCTTCTGCCTCCGCCAGTCTCCTACCATGGCGGTCAGGAGGCCTGGGCACCTGGGCACAGCAGCCCATTTTGATTTTGTGAGAATTTTAGTGGGGGAGAATAGGAGCTGGCCTTCAGGTGCAGTGCACAGGGCTGCTTCTGCCTTTGCTTACTTTCTCTGTCTAGTTTCTAAGCTATTTGTATCAGGGGTGGTTGGGATGGGGCATGTGGGAGCCCCTTGGATTTATGTGTGTGTGTGAGAGAAAGTATGCATGTGTGTGTGTGTGTGTGTGTGTGTGTGTGTGTAGCTCAGAGCATGGGTATGTGTTGGGGTGCCTGGTTGTGGGAGGATCTTAGGGCCCCCTTGGTGGTACAGGGGCCTTCAGATCCCGTGTGCTTCTTGGACAGTGTGTCTAGTTATCTCGTGTGTGAGAGTACAAATATGCCTTCACATGTGTGTCTGAGAATGCCCACCCACTGTCCTTGTGAGTGAAAAAGCACGCGTCCAAGAGTGTGAGCATCATTTCTCACATCCCTATGGGGACATGTGCCTTGAGCACTTGTGTGTGTGAGTGTGTATGTCTACTCTCACCTGTGTGAACGTGAGTGTGGCTGCCCAGCTTGTACTTGGGATGTATTTCTGCTCATGTTCCTTTATGAGTAAACTTGTCACCATGCCTGCTACAGTGCCCCCCCGGTGTGTGAACATGCATGTGCCTGCTGACACCTTGTATGTGAATGTGTGTGACAATGTGTGCAGGTGAATGTGCAAACATTCCAGTTCCTGTGTCTGAATATGTAGAGACACGAGTGTGTCTTTAGCCCAAGCGAATGTGAGGGTGGAAGTCCGTTCACACTTCTGCTTGTGAGTCCTTGAGGGTGCACTTCGCGTGTGTATGTTTGTGTGTAGGCTGCACCCAGTGTTGTCCCTTCCCCCAGACAGCATTGCCTCACTCTGTGACACAGCCACTAATGACTGTTTGCCATTGTCTGAGCATGGTGGCATCACCTGCTCTAATGACAGTCTCCCTGCCTAATGACCTGGCTCCTGCCCCATCATTTGGGAGCCATAGGGTCACTGGCCTGGTGGCCATAGAGATGTTGACGAGCTCAACACATTTCCTGTTGGGGTTTTGTGGGGGTGGGGGTAGCAGCAATTTCACCCCTCTCTCAGCCCTTAGGGTGCTCATGTGGGCCAGGATTTCAGCTGGCAGGTGGCATTCCTAGGCGGGAAGCCCTGGGTGCGGGCCCTGACTTTTTTCCAGGCAGGGATGGGCTGATGATGCTTTTAGTTGCCCCTCCCCCTAAGGTGCACTTAACCTTAGAAGGCAACTGACCTTCTTCAGTCACCATAGATGGTGCTGAGACCTCCCTTCCGAGCAGGCCTCTCTAGGCCAAGATGCTCTGGTTTGGGGAAACCTCTGAGGAACAAGGGAGTCTGGAACTGCCAAGAAGTTCTTGGGGCCCTGGAAGCTCCCCTGTAAGAAGGGCCTTACTAACCCTCCACATAATATTTCTGTTATGACTGAAATTATGTTAAAATGGCCTCAGGCTTCTGAAGGAGCCAGGAGGGCTTGCCATCCCTTTGGTGAACATATCACCTCTTGTTCATACTCTCACAGCTTTGAACCGGTTCCATCTTCTTCCTAGCCCTCCTTACAGGTCACTTCCCCCACTTGAAGTTTAGCTAGGTGGGTAGAGTAGTGGAGCCCAGCCTGGTGCATAGGGCTTCACTAAAAGCTTTCACAGTTCGGGGGACGCTCGCCTGAAGTAGATGCGAACCTCCTAAGTGAGTGGGGACGCTCGCCTGAAGTAGATGCGAACCTCCTAAGTGAGTGGGGACGCTCGCCTGAAGTAGATGCGAACCTCCTAAGTGAGTGGGGACGCTCGCATGAAGTAGATGCGAACCTCCTAAGTGAGTGGGGACGCACGCCTGAAGTAGATGCGAACCTCCTAAGTGAGTGGCGAACTCACCTCACATCTTTTCAAAGCCTCCTTCGGTCTCAGCCGACTGTAAAGGCATCTGGGGCTCTAGCTCCTGGGAGGTGGATGCTTTCTCTTGCATCCTTGGCTTTGCCACAGCTCCCCGCTTATGAGGGTTTCTTAAGTGAGGAAGGAGTGAATGCATAGCTTCTCACCTGCTGACTCGGTGCCCTGGTCCTGGGGAAGCATTCACTCCCTTGAGCTGAACCTTGCTCGCATTACCGGCAACAGGACTCATCAGATGGTTGGCTGTGACTTGCCAGAGGGTCATGAGGGTGGGGAGTGGTGAGTGCATTACAAAGCACGGTCTCGTGACAGCACGTGCGTGTTGGCCTCTGTGTAAAATATATTTTGTGCTGTGGGCTGAGATTAAGTAGCTGATGGCAGATAATTTGCCATTTGGGGGCAGGACCAGGACAATGGGGACTTTCCTCCAAAGCCTCCAGGAAGCCTGTACCAAGGGCCCACGTGTTCTGTCCTGGTGTAGAACCAGGTAAAACCTTCCTACCCCAACTATTGGAAGTCCTTTCTCTCATTTCCTGGAGAATGTCTGACTGATGTCAAGGAGTGACTTTAGAGTGAAGTGCAGTGCTGGCCAGGCAGGGTACCCATGACTGCTGTCCAGGCACACCTGCCCCATGGACTAGTGACTGGGCCAGGGACCCTGCTTCTTCTCATTCAGGTACGAGCCCTTAACGAACCAGGCTCACAGTTGGGTGAGAGGATCCGAAAACTCTATAAAAGCAGATCAATGGGCCTGGGGAGTTGTCCCAGTGGGTAAGAGCACTGTCACTCAGGAAGCCCTAGCGGCCCTTACATCCAGCCCATCACTTGTTCCCAATAGAGCCCTGCTCAGGGTGGGCTGGGTGTTGGGGGAAAGGAAGATATTTCAGGGCTTAGGTGTCTTTTCACAAATACCCACCCCCACTGGTCCAATTGGTGGGGTCTGAATGTTCGTGTGGTATGTGTGCAGTTATACAAAGGCATGCACATGCACCCAGAGGCCAGAAAACCTTGACTGTCCTGTTCTATCATTTTCTACCTTAATCCCTTGAGACAAGGTCTTTCACTCAACCTGGAGCTAGGCTGACATGCAGCAAGCCTCAGTGATCTTTTGTTTTCAACAGTGCTGGGGTTACAGGAGCATGTAGCAACACCCAGGGGTTTGCATGAATGCCGGGGAATTAAACTCAAGTCCTCATGACTAGACAGCAACTACCTAGGCTCATTGATCTGTTTTTATAAAACACATTTCCTGATGCCCCAGCCGCCGGTAGGCCAGGTTGGCTAAGAGCTTGGGGTTGAAGGGGAAGGAGTAGGATCCCTGGCCCAGGTGCAGGTAGATGAGGCAAGCCGGCCTAGGAGGCCTTCCTTTGACCCTGCCTGTCCAGCATCACCTTCTCCTATTTGGGCAGCACAGACGAATGTGTCTCATCAGCTCTACCCATTTTCCTACAGGGCTAGGATTACTGCGCTCATTTCCCGGATGGTGGAATAAAGGTTTGGAGCGATCAAGTCCACACAGTCAAGAGGAGCTAGAGCCAGGATTCTTTCCCAGGGCGACCTCTCCCTATAGCCTTCTGTGGCCTTGCAGGGAGGCCCCTGGATTCTGGTAAGGATGTAGCCCCTGCCGACAGCTTGGTTTCTGAGGCTAGCAAGAGTGGAGCTGGCCTGGGAAGGTTTGCAGTACACCAAAGGACGGCCATTACCTCTGAACTGACCGCTTCGAGGCACACTAGAGGTCCCTGCCCCCATTCAACCTTATCTGGGGCCTCCCTGAGAGTCCAAGCAAGAGCTTGAATGTGGAGAGAAGTTGCTTATTGAGGGGAGTTTCGTCAGGGAGATGGCTTGATTATCAAGAGGAAAAAATTGCAGCAAGAGAGATGTGGCTTCGATTCCAGAGTGTTCCTCGGCACTCCTTAAGGGCAGGGACTAATCCTCTAGCAAAATGGACTTAATTAATGCTCCAGACTCTCACAGCTCACAGAGCTGAGGTCTATGAGAACATTTGCAAAGTAACACATAAGCAAGATGACTGAACACACAGTAAACTTTGCATCTAAGTGCTGAGGGGACGCGGAGTAAGCCAGGGTAAGAGCAGGGTGGGGTCTGTTGAAGAAAGCTTTCCCAAAGGGCAGCGTGGGACAAGCTGGGAAAGACCAGGCTCTTTCTGGGGTGGCGGGAGGCAGTAGGCAGCTGGCTTCTCAACAGCATCACTACAGAATCCTCTACTCCCTAGGGACCCCACGCCTGGGACCTGACTCAGTGACTTTCTACTCTGGGAATTTACCCTGCCTCCTGGGTGGGGACTGTCCAGCAACATGCCTGCCTAGCCCTTTTGGTGCTACTTGGAAATGACATGGAAATGTGGTGTGGCCTTAAACTAGGCTCTCCTCTCTGGGAATTTTGGGTCATCTAAATTTCTTCTTCGTGGGACATGCAAGGGAGAAAGGGGGGCAGTGGCTTCTTGTGGTGAGACCAGGGGAGAGTCCGAGAAGAGCTCAGAGATACTTCTAGAACCGGTTGTCTCAGAGTCAGAGGACCCCACCCCAGCAGCATTCTGCCACGTGTCTCGGCTACAGCCTGGACACCTGTGTATGTGTAGTGGAATCCTGAGTGGGAGCAGAGGACGGGGGAAGAGGGGAGGATGGTGAGAGATCAGAGCTCTGGTGGCCCCTTGGGGAACAGGATAAGGCAGGGCTGGGGAGCTGGAAGATGTAGGGCCTGGCCAGGGGTTTTCTGGTGGGAAAGGTTCTGGAAAACATTGTGTCTGGCATTGTGTGTGAACACTTTCTCTGGACCTGGGAACACAAACCAGGTTGCCCCTGGGGCCCAGCTCCTGGCATGGCTGGGCCGGCCACCTTTCCGTGGTCTGGAAACTGCAGCTCATCTTACCAAGGATTGGTGGAAATGGTTCTTGACCTCAAAGATTCAGGTGAACCTGGGCTGAGCTCAACTCCCAGTTTGTCCTACCTCTAGGGATGTCCTGGTCACAGGACAGAGGCATCTATTTGGGGATTTATAGTCTCTTTATAACTGGCGTTTAGGTGTGTGCCTGCAACAGCCTCAGAAATGACAGCATTTGGGCATCATCCCCTGCCCAGCAAACTCTCTACTCCTCAACACAGGGCAACTGTCCAGAGTCCCCAGGGAGACACAGTAGGAGAAGAATGACCTGCTCTTCCCCCATCCACTATCTCTAGAGGGAGAATTAGGAGAATGAGGCCGTGCCCAGTGTCGGGGGCCTAGTGAGAAGCAGAGATGGTTGTTCACTGCTCAGCGGTCATACATGGAGGCCAGAGGGCTGTGCATCTGAGTCCTGCAGGGTGATTTTGCCGCTGGCTCTCAAAAGCTTTCCCGCCTTTCTGGCCTCGGCCTGGTGCCCAGGCCCTGTTGTCAGCACCTGCTCCCCAGGGCCAGAGCCTGGCAGATGCAGCCATGAGCTCATGGGGCGGGGTAAGTTGGCAGGTCCCTGATCTCCCTGGAGCTGTGGCAGGTGCATGTCACAGCCCTGGGCCTGGCGCCTCAGTAATCTCTCTTCTGGCCTTATCCCCTTGTAAGGAGGCAACTCTTCCAACTAGCTAAGCCTTCTCCACCTCGGTCCCCAGAATCCAGAAGAGATGGTGTGAGGCCTTACAATTGAACTACAAGATTTCCCACTGGAAGATGGGATGGTGGGGTAGGGACAGGGGCATTAACATCAGGGAGAGATCACAGAGCTCCTGCATGCCCACTTCTGCCTTCAATTTACTTTCAGTGGCGAAGGAGACGGGAGCATGAGGCTAGCCAGGCGGGAAAGAGACAGGTCACTGTCACTTTCCAAAGCATGGAAGTAGCTACGGGAAGTCAGTGGCCTGTTTCTGCCAGACACCTCTTGCATCTGAAAGGAAACAAGCAGGAGGGGGCAAAGCAAGATAAGAAGAAGTTCTGACTTCCCATGTGCTGTGTCCTTGGCAGGTGGAGGCTTTGAAGGGCTGTGTTTAGAAGAGAAGGGATGAGTGACCCAAGATGGGGTTCGTGGGAGTTCTGGGTAGCATTCTGTCTGTGTGACTGCACGCATAATCATGATGTCCATAGTAGTAGATTTCCCTGCCCTGCTGACTCTGAGCTCTGCACAGCATCTGGGCTGTTGAACTGTAGGCCCTCGAGGGAGAGTTGCCCTTTGCTGATTTATATTTAGATGCCGTGCTCCTTAGTTTGGGGGTGCAGGTTAACCTGATTTTCAAAAATCCTCCAGTTCGGCAGACCATTTGTTCCTGTTCTGCAATCTCCGTCCTTCTAGGGAATTTTCTCTGACCATGGTCCAGGGACCCTCTCCTTTCCCTGAGGGTGACCAGGTATCGCACACAGGTGGTATGCAGTGGTGGGTGTGCTCCATTTCTTCCCTGTGAGGCCACTTCCTGTTTGGACTCTCCTACCTCCGTGTTCCAGGCTGGAACTCCTTAGAGTTCACACATGTTTCTAAGACAGACGATGATGAAAAGGACTTCTGGGGATGCTGCAATGTGAGCCTGAGCTCAACCCTCAGGCTCCTTTCAGATGCCACTTTGGCTGGTGGTCCCCGCCAGTCAGTGCTATCCTATGCCCCGTTCATGTCAAAGGGTCTGGTATCAGAGTCTTCATTTCCGGGCTCAGTGGCAACCCTGGACATCAGGGTCAGGTTGGGACCCCAGAGGCAACCCAGGCTTATTTAGTTTTTGCTTACAATCAGGCATCCAGAGATGCCTGATCCAGAGCTCCCCAGGGGGGAGCTCACTCAAAGTTGCACAGGAAGTTAGGAGCCATACGAAGTGCCTCCCAGGCTTAACTTTTCCTGCCCTGTTCCAATAGCTCCCCAAATGCCTTGCTACCTCCCTTTCTGCTCTTCTCCATATTTTTCTCCCTCTTCCCACTCTGACCTTTACCACCCAGATCTTGTTGCCTGAATCACCTCTGGAACCTCTAGCTCTTTCTCCCTGGGACCATTAGCAGCGAGGGCTGTTAGTTCCCCTTCCTTAATTGTCTGTAACACAAATGAATGCTCTAATAGTTCCAGCCCAGCTCATTTGCATCCCAGCTTTGTGACCTTGGGCTAGTTGTATAACACGCCTCAGCCTTTGGTTTCTTATCTGTAAAATGGGGCGGGCTGTTCATTCAGAGCAGGGAAGAAACTTGGAAAACTCGAGGGCAAAACCTAAGATGTGGTGGTTGTGGGCTGACATAGCGGTGGCTAGTGCGGTGCGTGGTGTGGGAGCCTCCCTAGGAAGGTGGCTAGTGTGGTGCGTGGTGTGGGGAGCCTCCCTAGGAAGGGTCATGCCGCTGGTTGGGGGGCTTTCTGAAAGGGAAGGGGCAAGCTCCTATCTAGAGCTTAGGGTGGCCAAGAAGTGGACACAAGGGGCAAGTAAGTGTATGGGTGTCGGCAGATCTGCATTTGGATCTCAGCTCCTCTGCTGGGGAAGAGGGCTAGTAGATCTCTGAGACTCCCTTTCAATCTGTAAGATTAGCACTCTGCCTACTCCACAGTCACCAAAGGGTTAAACGGCTTAGCTTAGAGTCTTAGGCTTCAAGTACTGAATGGGGACCAATACTCTGGCTGTCGTTGCCACAATGCCTGCCTGCCGGCCTGAACTGTGGCCTGGCCTTGCACCTGGGTCTTCCTGGTCCTGGGTGTTGCTCCTCATTTCCCAACCTGGAAGCTTCCCAAGGGCAGGGCTCACACTATCAGCATCTTGCTCTAGCTACTGTTGAGAAGACATGATGTCATTCCTTGGGGCCCCTGAACAGCTTTGCGGAGGCCCCAGGGATTGGCAAGTTGTGGGGGAGTCGCAGGCCCTCCAGTGCCCTCACAGGCCATGTGACTTCAGAGCCTAGAGCCTGGTGTGGATGCAGAGTTAACCTTCCTTCCCAGGGACTGTCTAGCCAGCTCTCCCTGGTATAGTCCTCAGGGCCTCAAGTCTGTGATATGACTGCTGTAGCATATGAACTGCACACAACGACAGGCCTAGTCCCAGCGAGAGGGCCTTCAGTGGGGGCTTGAGTACTGGCTTCCAGCTGCCTACCCCAGCTGCCCTCCAGGCAAGAAAAGCCAGAAACACAGCACTGATGAAATTGCTGGTGTCTAATAATCATTGGTAACATCCGTCAACACATCAGGGTGTTGAGTGGGGTGAGGCTCTAAAGATACTAGATCTCAGAGATACCCTGAGTCTGCACAGCAGAGGGATTGCAAACTAGAGGAATTCAGATAACTATTCAGGGGCCGTCTGCTCCTGAAAGGGACACCAGGGGGTTGTGTGCTGACCCACTCACAGTGCTGGGTGTGGTTGTACAAGGAGACACCAGCATAGTCAGAGACCTGGAAACAATCCTGCAGTCAGGAGCAACAGAGGAGGATGCTTTCTGTCTAGAGGAAGTGGTCAGTCACGGAAGGGTCTTTGGGCAGGGTATGCTGTGGCCAGCTATGGGCTGCAGGGCTATGGGAAGGTCTGGTATTTTGTCTTCTGGTTTTACCAAGGAGTGATGGGAGGTAGGGAGAGCAGGAAGTGGAGTAGGGAGGGTGAGTCCACTTGCCTGCATAGGCTGGAGGCTTTGGTACCAGGCACTCTGGCAGAGGGGGAGACAAGCAGAGGGCCAAGTGGGCACAGTGGCTCCCTCAGCAACTCCTTTTTAGGCCTCAAAGGCTGCTCCGCCTCACAGTGCTGCCTCTCCCAACCTCTGGGAGTGCTTAGGTGCTGGAGGGACAGGGAATTCTGGGAATGAAGCCGTGACAAGGGTCCCAGCACATCTCCCTTCTCCATGCCGGAAGGTCTCTCAGACCCTCACAGGGCCACGGGATAGAAAGGACAAGGAAGACAGGTCACTGCTTACACTTAATGATGGGCCTCACAGTCCGTGTAGGCTCTGTGGTTTCTCACTCTGTTGTCCAGCTTTGGCTCCACACACATCAGGGCAGGAGTTTAGGCAATAAAGACTTTTAGCCCTGTCTTGGGGTTCTTCCTCTCTCTGGTGTGGTGATGCAAAGGTGTATAGGTGGGCACTGACCCCCCCAGCACCACTCAGCTGCCTCTGCCTGTGGTCTGGGACACTGTCCCATGTCACCCAGGCCCTTCTGGAAGTCATCCCTGTCTGACTCGCTCATACCAAGGTGCTGAGGTCGTTTAACCCCTTTGGGTTGGAACACCATTGGAAGGGATACTGCCAGCCCTAGGGGAGGAGAAAACTCGCCCTTCTCTGTCCATGCAGTGGGATCCCTGCTTCTGAGTTCCAGCTCTAGCAGGTTCTATTACAGATTCTCCACAGCCTGCTCTTAATGTGAGGTGGTGAACTCTGCTTGGCTGCAGCATCCTCCAGTCCAGGCTCCTTCAGGTCGCTGGTCTGGAGAAAGGAGGAGCCCAGGAAGCATGGGGCAGATGCTGTCTGTCCTGACTGGGGAACGGGTGATGTGTGTCCACATGAGGGCCATCTTGGCCCTTTCCTCTGTCTTTCTGCTCTGCTCTGTCCCTGTCGGGTTCTTCTCCCCTTTCCTTCTCACCCTCACCTCCATGCCTCTCTGGCTTTTATCACCCCCTTGCCTATGCCATGTTCCCTGCCTCCCTCTTCCCTTCCCCACCTCCTCCAGTGCCTTCAGTTCTCTCACCCCCACCTGGGGTTCAATCTCCTTGAGTTCAAGCTGCCTGCCTGGGTAGGAGATCTATCCCATATCCTGCAGGAAATCAGATCACCAGCATGTCCCTCTCCTGCCGCCTCAAGGATGGGCTGATCTGCAGCCAAGTGGTGCCACCTGCTGCCCACCTGGTTCTCTGGCAGGGGTAGGGTTGAGGGGGAGTTTGTTCCTCAGGTTGCCTTTATCCTTCCTGCCTTAAGAGTCCAGGCCTAGGGCAGAGAACTTGACAGTGACCCCTAGAGGTGAGGCTGGGGATTGCAGCTTCTGGACAGCTGGGGCCCCTTCCGGCTCCTATTCTCATGCTAAACTTCTGAAGGTCTCACATGTGTGTCTTGGAGTATGCAGTAGTGTGTGAACACTTGGGCCTGTACGTGTCTGCTGTAGTGTGTGTGTGTGTGTGTGTGTGTGTGTGTGTGATTTGACTGTTCTGCTGGCATGTACCGTAGGCATCTGTGTCTTACTGCAGCCTGGGAACTTGGGGCACTGGAGCATCTTGGAGATGTACCTGAGGACTGAGGACAGCGAGGGCTTGTACAGGGTGCATATGGCACATACCTATGCGGGCCTGGCTGCTTGCCTGAGTTAGCAGATGTGTACACCTGTGTTTGCACGATGCTCATGAGTGAGATAAGCCCCTAAGAAGGCCTTTGCAGCCCTGAAGATGCTTCAAGGCCGTGAGGGAGCTGGGGAATGCAGTGTGTGCCTCTGTGGCTCTGGGGCAGGGGAATGCAGTGTGTGCCCTGTGGCTCTGGGGCAGGGGAATGCAGTGTGTGCCCTGTGGCTCTGGGGCAGGGCTGCTGAAATGGTGGGCACTTAGCTGTTTGTAAGCTTTTAAAGAAATGCCAGATCGGCCTAGGACATCCCGAGTCCCCAGTCACTTAAATCTGACTCAGTGGCCACCTAAAACCACAGGAATGAAAAGAGGCTATGTTGCCCCCACGCCTTACCCACCCACCCCAGCAGGGCTGGGACCAGGAATGCAAGGACACCTCCCTGTGAAGTACCTTTTGGGTGCAGCCCGTGCTGCCAGGCAGAGTGTGGACTATGCTAGTCCCACCCGGTGGCTGAGCTGGGGCTATAAGAGTCTTACCATGAAATCTGCTGCCAGATGCCCCTCTTCCAGCCAGGCCTGGCTCCTTCAGGAGAGCTGAGTGGCTTCCTGCAGGTGGCTTTCTTTGGGTCTCACTTCCCTTCTTTCTGAAAAAGAGACGATACCTCCCATGTCCCCCTCACCTCCCAGGGTTATTATACGTGGAAATGTGGCCACGTGCCTGGTGCATGGCACATGGGAAGTGGTAAGTGGGTTTTCCTTGAGAGCTGGCAGCTGCCAAGAATCCTTTCCACAGCATCCCCTCTATGAGAGGTGAGTCAGTTATGGCTGGGTAACCAGAACACTCAGGTTCCCATTCTGGAAGCATGAGTCAGCCAAGTTTGGGGAGGAGGGAGGTCACACTGGGGTCAGATGCTGGACCCAGGCAGGAAGAGACACATGCCTGGCTGTCATCTGATCATGATGTCCATTGCTAGTTCCTGGATCTCTGAGTACCGCATCAGTGAGGGTTCAGGATGGATTGACACTGGCTCTGTGATATGTATATGGTTTTCAGACAGAACTGCTGGGAAAAGGCCTTATAAGCCCAGAGGAGCCGGGTGGTGGTGGCGCACGCCTTTAAGCCCAGCACTTGGGAGGCAAAGTCAGGCGAATCCCAGTGAGTTTGAGGCCAGCCTGGTCTACAAGAGCTAGTTCCAGGACAGATAGGACTGTTACACAGGGAAATCCTGTCTCGAAAAACAAACAAACAAACAAACAAAAGCTCAGAGGAAGCCCTGTGGCCACTATTTTTCCATCCCTGTCTGGTCCATCCTGAAGACCCTCTCTGACATATTGGAACTCTAGGACTCGTCCTGGGGAGCCCTCGCCTCATTCCCCTTGTGCCCCATCATTTTTCTAGGTTTAGTACATCGCATCAGGACCCAGATGCACACCCTGGGTTTGGTGAGTACATGCAGGGAGGTAATTCTTGTTAACCGTTTCTTTTAATCGCTTCCCTCTTTCAGGGATCCATCCAGTAAACCGTGCGTGTTCAGTGCAACAGAGTGCTTGAAGGGGGCTGGTGGCCCAGTCTTTGTGCCGGGCAGTGTCCAACATTTTAGCCTCTATTCTGTATCTCTTTAGTGCGTGGCTTCTCATCCTAGGAGCCATGGTTTGTATGAGACCAGGAACTTGCTAGCTCTTCCAATGTTACCCAATCTTGTACATCCACATAGTGAATGATCCTACTTTGATCAAATGCCTTGGAGAAATCTGTACAGGCTAAACAAGGCAGGATGAGGAATGGTGACAGGCCTCCCTTTGCCTTCAAGGCATGCAGACAAAGGCACTGTGCACACGCCTACACAGGAACATACATGCAGGGTGTGGTGGCTCATGCCTGTCAGCCTGTAATCTGGGACTCAGGGGCTAAGGCAGGAGGATTGTGAGCTCCAGGCCAGCTGGGGTTTTATAGTAAGACCCTGTCTCAAAAACAAACCAAACCAAAACAGCAGAAGAGAATAGCACAAAACATCAGGTAAACGAAATGGTAGGAGTGACTCCTTCCTGTGGTCATGCACTAGTCAGGCTGAGGCAGGTTTTTAACTCACAGAGAAACATGGCATCCACTGGGCATCCTCTACGGATGGGCCCTTGACAGGCACTGGGAGGCAGCAGACACGTGGGGATGCATGGTGTTGAATTTGCACAGGTCTGTGGACAGCCGCTCACAGACACATGGAGAAGAGACACATCGACAGGCATTAAGTTCTCTTCCATCCTTGCTTGTTTGTTTGAGGTGGGGAATGGGGAGTGGGGCTTACTATGTAGCCCAGGCTGGCCTTGAACTATTGATCTTTCTGTCTTAGCTTTCTGGGTGCTGAGATTGTGGTCTATACCACCATGCCAGGCCTTTTTTTCTCTCTTGACTTTTTAAAACTATACCAGAGAAAAATCAAACTTGTTAAATTTTTCAAATTATGGACCAGCATCTTGGCTTCCTGGAGAGAGGGCTCCCCCACGTCACTAACGTGGTGTCCAGTAAACACTTGTCCCAAAGGAGCACATTCGGTTTCACTGACGACAGCATTCGATCCCTGCCTGCTCTTGTCTGGGCAGCAACATAGGGATGAGGCAGAGAGGTCCAAGGACAATGAGGTTTGGAGACTTAAATAAACTCAATAAATATGTATTTATTGTTATTCTCAATCAGGTTTTGCTTACTGTCTTCTTTTTCCAGTTTTTACCTTCTCTGAGCCACTGGGCCTGAGGGAAGGACTTGGTCACTGTGGGGTGTGGGAAGAGCTGGGCTTACTTCTCCTCTTCCCAGCCCCAGAGGCCATGGGCTTCTTGAGTACTTAATGTTGAAATTCTTCACTTAAGCCTTGAGTGCAGACTTGGTCCAGCCCTCCCCAGCTGAACTTTGGGTCTGAAACTCTGGACAGAGAACTGTGTGCCCAGCCCATGCCTGGCACCCTGTCCCTGACAGTCAAGGTGAACAGGTTTGGCTGCCTGAGTTAGCTGTAACCTTTGCTTTTAGTGAGACAAATGAAGTCTGAGCTTTTGGTGACAGCTGATGAAACTTCTTGAACCTTGCTTTTGGAGTTCTTTGTAACCTGTGGAGAAGTCAGAACATGGTGATCCTTACCCCCAAGTACTACATATGTATTTCCTATAAACAAAGACATTCTCTTACTTAGTTACAATGTAGGCATTAAATCCAGGAATTTAATATTTATGTCACTGCCACCTGATTGTCAGACCTCATTCAAGTTTTACCAGTTGGCTCAATAATGCCCTGTATACAGCAAGAGGAACTGGCTCATAGTCCTGTGCTGCATTGGCTATCCCTCTCCTTCTACCTCCCCTCTCCTTCTCTCTCCTCCTCATCCCCCCTTCCCTCTCCCCTGCTTCTCCTTCTCTTTCTGCTGGGGACCAAACCCAGGACCTTGTCTATATCCCTGTCAGTAAAATGACACAGTATTTGCATATGAGCCCTTTCTTCTCCCTTCACCCCTTCCTCCTCCCCTTTCCCCTTCCCTCTGCCTCTCTTCCTTTTTGTTTTGTGCTGGGGATTGAACCCAGGGCCTTGTGTATACCAGGAAAATGCTCTCCACTGAGCCACACTTCTAGCTCAGAGTTTCTGGGTCTTGTCAGAATTCTCTTAGCCTGGGAAAGTTTCTCCATTTTCTCCATCTTGATATCTATGACTTCGATAGTTCTTCAAGGATTATAGAGGGAAGTGTCCTCAGTTCTGGTTTGTCTGATGGTTCCTCATGATTGTAGAAAACACAATAGTCCAGAGCTGCACTCTTCCTACGGTTGCCTGGCTGAGAACCTTTGTCCCTTGGCTAAGATGGTGTTGTCAGGTGTCTCTGTGGCAAATTACTTTTTTCCTCTGTGTAATTAGAAAGCACTGTTGGGAGAGACTCTGTGTCCATGTAAACACCCTGATCCTCATCAGACTTCCTCTCGCTGGTTTCAGCATCATTGATGTTTCTTGGCTTAATGAATAATACTATGATAGTTGCCAAGTCCATTATTACTGTGACGTTTACTTGTAGGCATCTTCTGTATGGAAAAAATTCTTTCTCTTGTCTGTGGTTATTCACTTACTCATATTAGTGTAGGCGAAGGATGCTTACTTCATGTATTGTTTATTTCACTTGTTATTTATTTTGATGTTCAGATCCTCTCAGCATTGGACAAGGGTGCCTTCCGATTGGCTTTGCTGTGCTTCGATGTACCCTTTCCATCCTTTGAGGGTTTCCTAACTCTCTGGAACAAGATGTTTCTGGCTTACCTTGTACCAATCCTGGAAAGAGCCATTTCTCCATGGAGTGGAGAGTGGTTTTTAGATGCTGTCTTGATTTGCTTTTTGTTGCTGTCATAGACACCATGACCGAAAGCAGCCCGGGGAGGAAAGGGTTTACTACAGCACACAGTTGTGGTCCATCACGGAGGGGAGCCAGGGCAGGAATCTGGAGGCAGGAGCTGAAACAGAGGCTGTGGAGGAACATTGCTCACTGGCTTGCTTTTCATTGCTGGCTTGGCCAGCTTTCTTATACAACCCAGGACCACTGGCCAAGAGGTAGCACTGACCACAGTGGGCTGTGACCTCTGATATCAATCATCAATCAAGAAAATGTCCCACAGACTTGCCTACAGGCCAATCCGATGGGGGCATTTCCTCATTTGAGAACACAGACTTGCCTACGGGTCAATCCGATGGGGGCATTTCCTCATTTGAGACCCCCTCTTCCCAGATGAGCCCTGCTTATGTCAAGGTGAGGAAGAATAAAGCAGCAAAGGTGCCAAGATCCGGACACTGGCTGTGCTCATGGCCTTTGATGTTTTGCGGATGGACCTTTGCTTGACTCAGGAGAAAGGATACTGCTTCAAACTTTACCGTTTCAAAGAAGTGGTCCAAAACATGTTCAGGGGGAAGATAGCATGGCCATAAAGGGAACTGGTTCCGGAAGACCCCTGCTCCCACCCCAGACACCGAAATCCAGGGATGTTCATCCTTTACATAAAATTTTGAGCAATGGATTGTTACGTTTTTGATGCCTCAAATGTTTTGCACAGGGCAATGACTTCTAGTTGGCTGGGACTCAAGGACATGGGGGTCCCTCAGTGTACAGACTTCAGGCCAAGGTCGTGGCAAAGCATTGGAGTTCTTGCCAGGGCTGTGATGGCGGGAAGGGAGACAGGAGGTATGCACACCCTGGGTGGACTCACTGAGGATGGTAAGTGGTGGCCATGCTTGTGCACCGTTGACATCCGCAGGGAATAAAGCTATCCACAGCATGAAATCGGCTCAGGTGACTGGCATACCCAGAGGGCTGCTGGGTTGGTAGGCAGGAGAGTCCATTGCTTCACATGCTCTCTCTTACCTTTCTGCAGGGACCTCAGTTACATGTTCCAGACAAGATAGCTGTGGCTGTTAACCCTAGCACTTTGGAGGTGGTAGCAGAAGATTGTTTTAGGCTAGCCTGGGCTACATACCAAGACCCTGTCAAAAAAAAAAAATAAGCGTGCACACACAGAAACAACCCTACCAGTCAGCAATGGACTCTCCTTTTTGTTAAGTGAAAGAGACAGAGCTCAGAGGTAATCTAGGGGTAAATGGTGGTTGCCAAGGCCTAGGGAAGGGAGCAAACAAGGCTCTTGTTTAATGGGCATGGAGTTCTCATTTGCAGAGGAGAACCATTCTGAAAGTGGGTCATGTTGAATGCAAGTGTATTTAATACCCATGAAGCAAACATTTAAGTGGATAAAACAATACATTTTATGAGAAGATTTTTTTTTTAAATCAAGAAAACGAGCCAGGTATAGGCACTCATTCCTACTATCCTAGCATTCAGGAGGCTGAGGCAGGAGGATCATGGGTTTTGGGCCAACCTGGGCTACATAGGCCTTGTCACTAACAAGCAACCTAAAAGTAAAAATAATAGTTATTTTCAAAATTTGTACTTAAAAATGATGAATCTTGGCCTGGAGAAATGGCTCAGTGGTTAGAGCACCAGCTGGTCTTCCAGAGGACCTAGGTTCAGTTCTCAGCACCCACATGACAGCTCTATATGTAACTCCAGTTCTAGGGGATCAGATGTTCTGGCCTCTTCAGGCACCAGGCATATATGTGGTATGCAGACATGTATACAGACAAAACACCCATACACATAAAATAAGTAAACAGGTAAGTTAAAACTAGCATATGCATTGACACTATTAAAATAGCTAACTCCATGATTAATATCTGTAAAGGAAAATTATTTATTTATCCATAATGCTTTTAACACCAAGTTTGTGGGTTTTTCTACACCAAGCAATTCTCCAATTTTCTGGAGATACCAATTGGATAGCTGCAGGTTAATTCAACTCCAGGAACTCCCCGGTGTTCCTGCAGACCCCGTTCAGCTATACAGGCTGCCCCACTTCAGTCCTCCCACCGTTCCATCTGACTGGGTTCATACAGCTCCCTCTCCAGGGCTAGCCGTTTGCTGGGATGTTTCACAGGTCAGAGAGCCACTTTTCCCGTGTTTAGCAACTTATTAAAAAAGATTATAAAAGATAGTTTGGGTTGTGACTCAGAATTGGGTGTCTGTTTAACTTGTACAAGGCTCTGGATTCAATCTCTAGTGCATTTCTGTGCACACACACACACACACACACACACACACACACACACACACACACGCACTCCTCAGCGTGTGTCCGTCAGTGTCCTGAGCTTAGACGCCTCTGTGTTTGAGAAGTTTTGGTGTTGGGGGCGGGGGCGAGGGTAGGCAATCCTCTGGCATGTACATGTCTTCACCAACCTGGACATCCCCTAACTCGGGCTTTAAGGGCGGTTTCATCTCCAGTCCCACTTGCTTCTCTACAGCACAGGTCAATGGGACCGAAAGCTCCAGGCTTCTAGCCATGTGTGGCCTTTCTTGTGACCGACACCCGTACTGAGGCCATCCTGCAGCTCACAGGCAGGGGCTCCTTAGAGCAGAAGATGCTCCTGTCACTTGGGAAACTCCGTGGGACTTATGAACACTGTCTGGAACTGGGATGAAGTCTAAGTGTCAGAAGAAAAGGTCCCCCAGCCCTGCTCTGCTCCCTGAAACTGCAGAGACCAAACACACTGTATACACTCTGTCACGATTGCTCACGACAAAGCAGAGGAAAAGTTGCCCACAGTCTTACCCGTCAAACGTGGTGGTTTAACACTCAGACATTTTCCTTTCAGTGCCCCCCAACCCCGGCCGTGCGTCGGTTCCTTAAGCACAATTATGCATGTAATGTTGTGCCACCTTTTTATGGTGTGTGTTTGCTTAAGACAATAAAACATACCCTGCTGATGAGATGCCATGCCAGTTCCAGACCAATTGTTCTTTCGTTCTCACTTAATCCTTGGCATAATCTTGCAAAGTAGGTGCTTTCTTGATTGCAGATAAAGGGACTGAGCCTCCCACTGCGTTTCTCAAGAGCGAGAAGCTGGGATCAGGACCTCTGTTTGATCCCGTGTATTCTCTGCCTCTTTGGATGACCAGCCTCTCCAGAGTGGACACAGTTCCCATAGCATAGTGCTACTCCCAGAACCCTGATTCTAAATGTAAATGAGGAGCTGCCTCATACCTTACCAAATCACAGTCCTATTGTGCTATTGTATATGTTCTCTCTACATTTATCTATATCGTGTGTGTATGTATTATAACGATGGACATCTTCATGAAAGTTGCTGAATTGTTTTTTTTTTTTGTGAACTGTTACTTTAATTTGACTGCCAGAATCAAAACACTGACTTATTATTGTCTTACAAAAATAGACAGTGCATTCTTTAACATAGAAGTCTTAGCATGTCTATGAATATATTTGATTTATTGAAGGATCACTGACAAGGCAGCAGTGGAAGGTGTTCTGTCGCGTGGAAACTTTAAGGGCTTAGGAGCTCAGCAGATAGCCAGAACCAGGACACCTCAATTACATAAACCCACATTTCAGGTGCTGGGCAAAGCTGAGGGAGAGTTGGGGAACTGATACTCAAACTAAGGGTTGGTCAGTCAGCTCAGGGAAATGGGGCGTGAGGTGGATAGGCTCACCAGCTGATTGCTATGACAGTTCCTGAGTTCCCGTGTCCTGGCTCCAAATACACACTCACTACTTAACAAAAGAAGGGTGTATTGAATCACAGTTTCTCTTTGACACAGGGTGGCATGGCTCTTTCAGTTCTCCTGCCTCAGGCTCCTGAGTGCAGAGGGTTACCTGTGTTAGCGACCAGCCCCTGTGCGTTATGTGCTGCAAGGTGCTGGGGTGGGGAGTCTATTAACTTCTGTGTTCTCAGGGGCTTCCATCGAGGCCAGCCGATAGGGGGCGCCAGAGGGGGTGTCCAGGGCTTCCTGGCATGACTAGCTTGCTGGGCGCCCTGCCTGGTCTGGCATCCACTTGGCAGTTTCCCAGGACCCAAAGGGAATCAGCCTGAGAGTGTCCACTCGCTCAGACATACCAGGCCTGCCAGGCTTCAGCTTCTACCACAGGTCTCAGTTTCGACAACCTCTAATCTCTTTGTTCTCTGAACCTAGTGTGGCGCCTTTGCTTGGTAATTCTGTCATAGAGACGCCCTTTAACCTTTCATGCAGCGGTCAGCAGCTCTTTACCTAGTTAACTCTTTACACTGACGTTCTGATAAGGGGAGCGGCCATTGTCCCTCATCGGAGCCTGATGAAAGGCTAGGCTGGAGGCCCTGAGATGTTGAGTCCCTTGGGGACCACATGGTTCCTTTTTATTGATTGAGACATGATCTCACTGTATGGTTTAGGCTGGTCTGGAGGAGGTCTTGATCCTCATCTTCCAGTCTCCATAGTAATAGGATCACAGGCACATGCTATTTTTACCAGTGAGATGTCAGTGGGCCCATGTCAGTGGGCCCGTGCCAGTGGCCTTGGCTGTGGTTTGTTCCAGAGCATTCTAGATTGTTCTAGTCAGGTTGTAAATAATATCCAGTTGCCCTGAGACATTCCAAGCAGGATGTTTTGGCAGCTACACATTCTATAAAGTCAGGGGTATCTGCTAAAGAACAGAGTACATTTCAAATAGTCTCTTTTGATAAATGCACAAAAATATCAGTAGTGCAAATTCTAATTGATCTTTATAATAAAGATCCGGAGTCAGAGATGGGGGTTAACGCTGAGAGGTCAGAGAAGCAGAGATGGGGTTAATGCTGAGAGGTCAGAGAAGCAGAGATGGGGGTTAACGCTGAGAGATCAGAGAAGCAGAGATGGGGTTAACGCTGAGAGGTCAGAGAAGCAGAGCGGCAGCCACCGGTCCTCACCTCTACTGAACCCTCAGAAGCAGGGGCAGGACCCTGTCTCTAGGAATCCTCAGACTGAATGCCCTGAGCTCCTGTCTCCTCTGCCTTATATTCCTCTCTCCACCCAGCCACATCCCTTCCTGTCTCCACCTCCCTAGTGCTGGGATAAAAGACGTGTGACTCCCAAATACTAGGATTAAAGGTGTGAGTCACCACTGTCTGGCTCTGGTACTCTTTGAGGCTGGATCAATTTCGTGTAGCTCAGTGTGACCTTGAACTCATAGAGATCCATCTGCCTCTGCTTCCTGAATGCTGGGATTAAAGGTGTGCACCACCACTGCCTGGCCTCTGTGCCTAACTAGTGCAGTTAGCTCTATACTCTGATCTTCAGGCAAGCTTTATTTGTTACAGCACAAACAAAATATCACCACAAATGTGTTGCTGATTCGATGCATTAAACAGGCACAGACTGCCTGTCGATTCACCCTTGTTCATCAGCTGTTAGTGAGCATCTGGCAAGGGTCAGGTGCTATGCTAGGCAGTGGGGATGCTGGGGAGATGTCAGTCCTCAGCTGGAGACCCTGCTGCCTAACTGGGAAAGACATAAACAGCTTCCAGTTCAACATGACACACTGGACGCACATTCTCATATATGTTCCCTTCTGAATTCTACAAACACAGCAGTGATGTTTATTTATTTATCCACACACAAATTCACATCAATTGGTTATTTTGAAAGTGGAGGCTGGTTTTGCAGTATGGACTTACAGAACAACATGAGAATAATGTGAGTTTCATATTTGCTTATGCACAATTTTGTTCGTGAGAATCCTAGGTGACTCTGAAAACTGCACCCAACATAGCTGAGCCAAGTAGGAAACATAAAACACACTTTGAACATCTGCCAGCCTTTTTCAAGAAAAATTATTGCAGTAACGATTCTTTAATCATTTAGTAAAGCGACTACCATTTTGATTGGCTCCTGTTTTTTTTTTTTTGTTCTTTTGGTGTAAACTGACGAAGTTCTTGAAGACTTGTGCCCTATCTTTGCTTTTCTTCTCTACGCCCCGTGATTCTGGGGTTGCACGAGTCTGTGCAGCTTGTTGCTTTTTAGGAACACACCTGTGGTTTTATAGCGGCACAGGTATAATTTTACGGCTGAGCACGGCGACAGAATACTCAACTGTCGGCATGTACAGCGGACAAAGAAGACAGCCAAGGCGGTGATTGCAGAATGCTTGGAAAGGAGAACGGGGAGGCCGCTGACTCTGGAGGCGTCGGTGGGAGAGGACGGACCCTGGGCCTGGGCTCCTGGAGTCTCTGCTGACCTGCACCAGGCCAGGCAAGGAAGAATGGTGCCTGGCCATTTCTAGAGCTCAAACTGGGTGAGGAGATGCTTCAAACTCCTCTCAGCAGAGGGGAGAGTCCTTACTGAACAGCCAGGGCCGTCAGCAGAGACCCCGCAGGGTTATACTTTAACAGGAGGCAACCTGGAATAGCCCAGAAGACAAACTCATGTGAAGGCACCGTGACAGAGCCCAGAGCTGGTAGATCAGGCGCCTAACAAATCAGGAGATGGCGATGGCCTGGTATGGACAGAAGGACAGGCACAGATGATCACTGGGGTAGATTATACTCTAGACGCAGTCACGAGGCAATCCCACAGAGAAGGAATAGCCTTTCTGTGGATGAGTTAGATATTCAGGTAAAAAAGTAATTTAATAATTCTATATAAATTACCTGATTGTGGATCATAGACGCCAATAAAACAGTCTAGAAGTATAAGATTTCTAGAATAGAACAAGAGAGTAACTGTACAATCTGGGATGGAGAGAAATTTCTTAGATTTCTTAGACAAAACATAGAACATAAAACACTGGATGAATTGGACTTAAAACCCTTTGGTTTTTGAAAGGTGTCATCAAAAAATGAAAAGATGGGGGACATCGCTCAGTGATAGGGCAGTCGAGTAGCATACTCAAGGCTCTGGGTTTGACTGAGTAAAGATAGTCATAATTTGTATATCTGACTGTGCACTTAACTGCAAAATATAAAGAAGACAAATAGTTCAATTAGAAACTGGGTGAAATATTTTTTATATGCATGATAGGGTTAGACTTCAATGGCCAATAAGTACATGGAAACTATGCATGCTACTAACCACTCAGAAATCAAACTGCAGCTCTCAGCAGCTGTGGGAGTGGGCACCATCAAAATTGATACCTGTGTAGTTCTAATCTACATGGAAAGTAGAAAAAGACAAGATCTCCTGAGTAAATTGGGAGCATGGGGACCTTGGGGGAGGGTTGAAGGGGGGAAGGGAGAGGCAGGGAGGGGAGCAGAGAAAAATGTAGAGCTCAATAAATATCAATCAAACAAAACAAAACAAGAACAAAAACAAAAAAAAAAAAAAAGAAAAGAAAAAGATTGGTGCCTGTGTCGAACAACTGGTCTGCCGTGTAGAAAGAAAAATGATGCAGCTGCTTTGCACCCAGGGCTGGCCTTGAACTTGCTGTGTAGCTAGGCTGGCCTCCATTTTGGGCTTCTCCCATCCTTAGCCTCCAAATGCTGAGATTACAGATGTACACCACATTACCAGATTTTTTTTTAAAGTTAAACTATATAATCCAGAAATTGAGGGGCGGTGGTGGTGCCTTTAATCCCAGCACTTGGGAGGCAGAGGCAGGCAAATCTCTGAGTTTGAGGCCAGCCTGGTCTAGTGAGTGAGTTCCAAGACAGCCAGGGCTACACATAGAAACCCTGTCTCAGCCAAACCAAACCAAACCAAACCAAACAAAAAAATTCTGTCTTTAGGTACTTACCCAGGACAAATGAACATTGATACATAAAAATACTCATACAAAAGTATATCTATAAACTTTAATTATATGAGACAAAATGAAAAATACTGACAATGTCTATATGTAAACAAAGTGTACTATATGTACAATACTGTTCAGTATATGTTTGAATGCTATTCAGCAATAAAATAATAATAATCGATACAAGCAACAATATGGACAAGTCTTCAAATATTTAATGTGAATAAAAAATCCAGACAGTAAATGTCAGTTATTGTGTATGTCTACTGATATGACATTCTAAACAAGACAAATTCATATATAAGAGTGGGTGAAGGCATGCTTAGGGCCTGGGGTTGGGGACAACTGTAAAGAGGCACAAGAGAATCTTCTTGGGGTAATGGATATGCTATTTATCTTTATTTTGGTGATAGCAACACATTTATTAGAACTCATCCAAATGTGTACTTGAATTGTATGTAAGTTGTACCTCATTGGTTGATGCCTACAGCCTGTTGGGATTGGTTGATGTTTGCTTAGACATTAACCCCAAGCCCCTGAGCCTTGAGACCTCCTAACCCAACACAAACAGCCAGGTTCTGTCCTTCCACATCTCAGCAGGTCTGTAAACTTATTCTCTGGAAAGAGTTAACAGAATCTTTATTACAAGTGGCAGTAGACCCTGCTGCAGGCATTTATGCCTGGAAAAGTCAGGGAGAAGGGAAAGCTGGTAGCTGAAGACGGAGTTTTCTAGTCCCTTCCTTCCTTTGGCTTCCAGAACGCTGGAACCAGGCAGACAGCACCAGCAGCTTACCGTGGGTTGACATTCTGCCTCTATGTACTGAGTGCACAGCCAGCCTTTGATGACAGTCCCTGAAATGTGAGGCAGTCACTGGTCACTGGTCACCAGTCACCTGAGAAAGGCCACTCAGACAAAAACCAGAGCTTAAAGTACATTTAGGAAGACAAACAATACACCCCACAAATCAAGCAAAATACAAAATCAACCAACCAACCAAACCAAACAAAACCCAAAACAAATTAGACTGGAAAGAAACAGCTAGATGGAAAGATGGAAATACTAGACAAAAAGTCCCTCTCTTTCATTAATATTGTCAGAGATGCAGAGGCTTTTTCATCCAGGAAGCAGGAAGTAGAGGCATACATATATTATATAGACATATGGATATACGTCATAGATGATAGAGCTAAAAGTCAAATGTGGTTGTTTTTAGGAAGTAGAAATTTCCAACAGATTTGTGTACAAGTGCGCGTGCGTGCTTGTGTGTATGTGTGTGTGTGTGTTTGCATGTGTGTATGCCAGAGGACAGCCTTGGATATCATTCTCCAGGTGATACCCACTTTTCTTTTGAAACAGGGCCTCTCACTGGCCTGGGACTTGCCAAGTAGGTTAGGATGGCTGGGTACTGAATCCAGGGACCTTTGTGTCTCTGTGTCCCCAGCCGTGGGAGTGAATTCTGGGTCCAATACGACCTGAGAAAGGAAAGTAACTGTTAATAAAGCCAGATGGAAAAACTCCCAACACCAGGCATGGGGAACATGAGATGCTCCTGCAGGAGAGAAAGGGTGTGGGGTTGAGGGGGTAAAGGGAGGATTTAAATCATTTTCCCCAATGCCTTTAACTTTATTTTTATTTTCTCTTTATAGAAAGGGTCTCACAATGTAACCCTGACTGGCCTGAACTCAGAAATCTGCCTGCCTCCACCTCCTGAGTGTTGAGTGTTCATCACCATGCCCTGCTCCTTTGATGTTTGATCTCTCTCTCTCTCTCTCTCCCTCCCAACAATAACAAATACTGTGGATCAAAAACTTTTAGAATGAAAAGTAAAGCTATAAGAGACACTGGAAGGTCAGTGTGTTCCAAGACTCATTTGATGCTGAAGACTCGAGCGTGTCTGGAGACTGCTTCCCACCATAGCTTCTTTTTCTTCCCAGCATGCTTTTCCCCCTCTTCTCTTCGGAAACCATGAGCAATGCTTGTCACTAGGGAATAGTGCTAGGGAATGATTTGTAGAAAACCCCCGGAGGCCCCAAAGTACAACCAAAGAACAAGCGACAAGTAAAGATGGCTATCTGTGCACTTGCAAGTTCTTAGTTGTTGACGAAGGGCGATGTTCCTACATGTTCTGTCAGGGATTTGTTTTTCTCGTCTTCTGGAAGAAATTGGACTCTGTGATGGGGTTTGGAAGGCGCCACACTGGGAGCCACTAGAGCGGTGGTTCTCACCCTTCCTGATGTTGATCCTTTAATACAGTTCCTTGTGTTGTGTGACCCCCAACCATAAGATTATTTTTGCTGCTACTTTGTAACTGTAATTTTGCTACTGTTATGAATTGTAATGTACATGTCTGATATGTGACCCTTGTGAAAGGGTTCTGCAACCCCCCAAAGGGCTGTGACCCACAGGTTGGGAACTGCTACACCTCAGGATCAGCATTGGGAGAGACTCTTTATTCAGAAGCTGCAGTGGCTGAGGTCAGTGTTGGGTGCTTTCCTTGGTCACTATCCACCTTATTTCTTTTTTAGTGCATTTCTTTTTTTTATTGATTTTTATTGAGCTCTACATTTTTTTCTGCTCCCCTCCATGCCTGTCTTCTCCCCTAAAACCCTCTCCCAAGGTCCCCATGCTCCCAATTTACTCAAGAGATCTTGTCTTTTTCTACTTCCCATGTAGATTAGATCTATGTAAGTCTCTTTTAGAGTCTGCATTGTTGTCTAAGTTCTCTGAGATTGTGATTTGTGGGCTGGTTTTCTTTGCTTTATGTTTAAAAACCACCAATGAGTGAGTACATGTGATAATTGTCTTTCTGGTCTGGGTTACTGCAGGGAGCCGTACGCTTGCATCCTTGCAGTTTGGAGGTAAACAAATTCCATATTTGGCAATGCTTCAGGACTGAGCGTCCAGGCGCTTCCCGCATGCGCAAATAACCTAAGTGTCCCTAACCAATCCCGAGGACTCTGGTGCCAGCGGGACTTAGCAGCCAATCAAGGCGTGAGTTGCGTCACATCTCCCTATATAAGCAGCCGCCATTTAGACCTCGCTCTCTCTCGCCTCCGCTCTCCCTTCAACCTATGAGGCTCTCCAGCCTCTCGTTTTTTCCTCAACCGAGTGCTTTCCAATAAAGCGTGATCGGGAAGAATCCTGAGTCTGGCTGTTCATTCCGCTGGTCGGGGTCAGCCAGAGGTTACCTCACTCAAAATGATGTTTTCTAGCTCCATCCATTTGCTTGCAAAATTCAAGACGTCGTCATGTGCTCAACTATGTTCATAGCAGCTTTGTTCGTCATAGCCAGAACCTGGAAACAACCTAAACGCTCCTCAACCGAAGAATAAGGAAAATGTGGTACGTTTACACAATGGAGTACTACACAGCAGGAAAAAAAATAACGACACCTTTTTTTTTTTTAAAAAAAAGATTTATTTATTTTAGGTATGAGTGCCCTATCTACTTGTACACCTTTAGGCCAGAAGAGGATGTCAGATCCCACTATAAATGGTTGTGAGCCATCAACGTGGTTGTTGGGAATTGAACTCAGGACCTCTGGAAGAGCAGCTGGGACTCTTAACCTCTGAGACATCTCTCCAGCCACCACCTTATGTGTTGAGATGGGAGCTCTCACTGAACCCAGAACTCGCTGGCCAGCAAAACTCACCCTGTCTCTGCCTCCACAGCACTGAGGCTACAGGTGTCTGGGATCCCAAAGTAAGGTCTCACGCCTATGTAAACAAACCCTTTGGCAACACAGCCACCTCCCAGCCTCCCAGCTCTGCCATCTTTGTGCTCCAGTTTGAGGCTAGAAGCATCGGGTTCTAGCCTCAGAATTCTCCAAACGTCTGCCGACTAAATAGTGAGTTAACAAACGGGGCTGCGACTAAGGCTGTCCTCAGTGTGAACTGTGCCTTCACTTGCAGCTGTCTTGAGCTGGCTTGGTGTTCTTTCTGTCCAGTTTCATACTCAGTACCCCCAAGAATCTTCCCCTGGTGCTCCCCTGAGCACAGACAACCACTTCCACAGGGCCTCTGGTGCCTAGTGCATGTTCTCCCGGCCATGCCCGAGGGGATAGAACTTGAAGTTGGCCCTGCTGCTGTAGCCACCCCAGCACCAGCGGCCTCCCTGCGGGGCCCGTGGACTCCTGCGGTTTCTGAAGAGCTCCCACCTCCTGCTTGACATCTGTTCTTTTTATATCAAGTGGACCTCAACAAGAAGTAGGGAAATTGTATTTTGTATGTCTAGTTCCAGAACATTCAGCAAGCACATGGGACATGCCAGGAGTCAGATAACCAGAAAGATCATAGTCTTGGGAAATGAAGAACAAATCAAGGAAGGTGGTGTCCCAGATGCCAACCTTTAGGCCCTCATCAGATGAGAGAGACTGGGAATGTCCACAGCATGACAGATGTGTCATTGATCAGTTGACAAGATGGCATCTCCTTATTGGGTCTTTCCGAGGGGCTCAGAGCTCCTAGCATGTCATAGATGTTTTGCTCCTCAGTACTTAAGCCCACAGAACAGACACTGTTGAGCCTACTTTATAGACAAGGAAATGGGGGTCTCAAAGGGGTCAGCTACAAAGCTCTATAACTGGGGTGAGACTGAGCCAAATCACTGTCACCCCTCCTGCCAGAGAGCTGTGCGGCTTCCCCTGAGGTGGCTGGGCTCTCACAGGGTGGAATGTCATGATGGCCGAGACTAGAGAAAGCCGACGTGTGGGGTGACCGGATGTGGGGAGTGGAGGAAGCTCTAAGCAAATGAAATCCTGAGAGAATGTGTGCTGCTGTAATGGGCACCCCGTGTCTAGGACCCCAATGTCAGCTCAGGGAAATGGTAAAGTCTCCCTTTTTGGTCCAAGTGCAGATATGGACAATGTGTATAGAAAATGTCCCAAGCTTCCTCTGCCTCCCAGATATTTCAGCCTGAAGACTGCTCTCCAACAGAGAGTGCCTCCCAAAAGAGAGTGCTCCCCCAACAGAGACTTCTTGCTCCTACAGATTAGCTAATCCCATCTCCTTGTTCAGCTGTATCACTGACTCAGCAAACATGTTGAGCTTCCGGTGTGCTGTAGCTTCTCCATCAGAGAGCCCAGTACACTCAATGCCTACTTTTCCATGTCTGTGTGTTTGCCTTTTCTTCATCACCCAGTAACAAACCCAGTCACAGTAGTCTCTGGCGTCTGCTGGATGTGGCAATCAGGAATCGAGAACTTGGATACATTCACCAGAAGCAGACCAGAGCCTGACCTGGCCTGCGTTGTGAGCATCTGAATGTGTGTCCCTTCTGCCCTCAGCTCCTTTCCTACTACAGGTGGGGGCTTTTCCTTGTGTGCTCCTCCGGTCTCTTAGGTGTGTCTCTCTGGATCCTTCTCCAGTGATTTGTGTAAGTCTCTCATGTTTAAGATCCCTTTAACGCCGGGCGGTGGTGGCGCACGCCTTTAATCCCAGCACTCGGGAGGCAGAGGCAGGCGGATCTCTGTGAGTTCGAGATCAGCCTGGTTTACAAGACCTAGTTCCAGGACAGGCTCCAAAGCCAGAGAGAAACCCTGTCTCGAAAAAAAAAAAAATCCCTTTAACATGTCTGTCTCCCATGGGCCTAGGTTTCTCCTGCATGTAAATATGCCTTTATTTAAGCTTACTTCCTGCTTACATCAACTTCCATGCCACCTTTCTTTCCTTCCAAGGGTCCTTCTGAAGCTGGTGATGGGTCACTGGGTAAAGGTGCTTGATGCCAAGCCCAGCTACCTGAGTTTGGTCCCTGGAACCCACATGGTGGAAGTCAAGAACAGACTCTCAGCTGCCCTGTGACCTCCACAGGCACACAATGATAAGCATGTCTCCTGCCTGCTCTGCACTTCAAGCTAATAAATCAAGTTTCAGCAGGTCCTTCTAATTCCCGCTTCCTCACCCTACTGAAACCGCAGCCTGCTGACATCTGACTTCTTACCCCACATCAGCAGTGATGGTGCACAGTGACCACGGTGCTGGGAGGAACGACAGCAGGATCAACTTGATAGCAAGGAGGAGGCAGTCAGAGAGCATGGAAGAGGGAGGGAAGGGCATGGACACGCTAGGAAGAAGAGGCAGGTAATAGAGTAGAATTCTGGAGGAGATGATAGCAGCTGATGTCTCAGGGACAGGAAGAGGGCCCTGAAACTTTGCCAAAGCAATGGAGAGGCCTGGCTGAGGCTGCAGACCAAGGACCGGGATCAGCACCCTTCTGGTTGCTTGGAGGATGCAGCTGAGCTAGGTCCTGGTGTTGGTGGTGATGCAGTCTCAGGGATGGTTTCTCCCTCCCTTCCCCTTCTCTTCCTTCCTCTCCCCATCTTCTCCTTCCTCTCCCCTCCCTTCATCTCTTCTCTTTTTCTTAGTCCAGGCTGCTCTGTCTCAGGCCCACAGATGCTGGATTACATGTGGGCATCTCTGTTTCTGTCTGGGATATATTTTCTTCATAGATGCGAAAAATATTTATTTTATTTTTACATTTATTCATTGTGTGCATGGAAGAATTTACACACGTGCTACAGTGTGCATGTGGAGATCAGAGGACAACTTTTGGGAGTTGGGGTTCCTGCTTCCTACTGTGTGGGTTCCAGGGTTCAGACTCGGGTTATCAGAGTTGGCAGTAGGTTCCTTTATACACCAAGCCATCTCACCTTCCTCTTCCCGTTTTTGTTTAGTTTTTCCTTTCTCTCTTGAGTCTTTAAGCCAAGGAGAGAAGTCGAATGAGGAGGGACTACAGGTAGAGTCAGGGGGCCAGGGGAGGTGATCAAGTCCAAGCTGGAGAGGTGTTTGAAGCAGGGTGGTGTGTGGGAAGAGAATGGAATATCTGGGTTCAGTACCAGGACTGCTGGCGTAGCTGAGAAATCCACCTGTGGTTTAAAGCCTTAGGACAGAGCAGTTTGGGGTCTTGCGTCTGACACAAAAATAAAGATGAAAGTGGATGTTGCTGGAATTGATCAGCTTAAGGAACGAGGAGGCTAAGATCTGGTGGACAATCTGTATGGAGAATGAGGGTGCCAACGCAGGTGGGAGCCCTAGGATCTCTGCACACAGGAAGCTGTGGCCAGGAGGTTAGAAGGTGGCTGTGGGTTGGCAGGAAGTAGACACAGCTGAGGGAGGGAGGCCTGTACAACCTTGGAGGATATTTTAAAGATACGCCGGCAGTCAGACTCAGGAAAAGTAGTGTGTATTTCTGTTGTGTATGAGACCTAGATGTTCAATTGTGTATATGTGTGTATGTGTAAGAGTGTAGGTGTGTGTAAGCCACGAAGGGGAATCCACAGGATGTCTTCACTTGCGTTCTGCAGCTGTGACCAAGCCGCTTGAGGAGGAAAGGGTCTGTTTCAGTTTCTAGGGAGGAAGCCAGGGCAGGAGATCAAGGCAGGAACCTGAAGGCAGAGACCTGGCTGGAGGAACTGAAGCAGAGGCCATGAGGAGTGTGGCTTACTAACCTGCTTCCCCTGGCTAGCTCAGTTTCCTTTGTAATATGATCCTCGTCTGTCTCTTCAGGGACGGCACCGCCCATAGTGGGCTTTGTCTTCCCACATCATTTAGGAATCAAGATAATGCCCGTGGACTTGTCCACAGGCCAATTTGATAGAGGCAATTCCTTAATTGAGAGATCCTCTTCCTAGATATGTCTAGGTTTGTGTCATGTTGGCAAAATAATGATGATGTAGGGTAATAGAAAACATGCTGAGAAAGGTGAGGGGAGAGAGGGAACCTGTTGAAGGCAGGGGAAGGCTGAAGGCAGGGAGGAGGGAACTGGCTAAAGGCAGGGGAGAGGGAATGGGCTGAAGGCAGGGGTGAAGCACGATTAATAAAAACTCAGAGAGAGAAATCGGGGTTCAACCTGAAGATCTGAAAAGTAAAACAGCCAGCTACTGACTCTTACTTTGACTTCAGTCCGAAAATGGTGATTCTGCCTCCAGGAATCTCAGAATGAGACTGTAACTGAGAGCTGTCTCCTCCCTTTTTATAATCCTCTCTAGTGCTGGGATTAAAGGCATGCACTGCCCTGTTTCTATGGCAACTAGTGTGGCTACAGGGATTAAAGGTGTGTGTCACCACTGCCTGGTCTGTAAGACTGATCAGTGGGGCTGTTTTACTCTCTGATCTTCAGACAAGTTTTATTTATTAAAATACAAATGAAATATCACTACACAGGGGTGATATAAGTGAGGGAAGTCAGAGAAGGGGTGAAATAAGAGCAAAGTACAGCTGGGTGGTGGTACACACTTAATCCCAGCACTTGGGACTCAGAGGCAGGCAGGTTTCTGTGAGTCTGAGACCGGCATGGTCTACAGAGCTATTTTCAGGACAGCTAGGGCTGTTACACAGAGAAACCCTGTTTTGAAAAATGAAAAATGATGGTGACTATAATAATAATAATAATAATAAATGCAAAGAGCAAAGTACAACACACATGTGTGAAGAAATCCATTACTATGTAGGGAAAACTAAAGAAGTCGTTAAAAATAAAGTAAAACCACACCAATTTTGCAGTGGATATGTAAAGGTTAAAATCTCAGGGGGGCTGGAGAGATGGCTCAGCAGTTAAGAGCACTGGCTGCTTTCCCAGAGGACCTGGGTTCAATTCCCAGTACTCACTTGCCAGGTCACATTAGCAGTGACTCCAGTCTCAGAAGATTTGACATCCTCTTCTGGCCTCTGGGTGCTTCATGCATGTGATGCATGCACATACATGCAGGAAAAACATCCAAATGAACTGATTAGTTAGAGATTTGAAGACTTGGTCAACATAGAAAGGATGTATTCATTAAACAGCCATCCACTGAATGAAGCTGTGATGGTTTGAATGGGATGTCCCCTGTAAGTAAGGCTTATCCATTTGAATTCTTGGTCCCCAGTTGGTGACTGTTTGGGGAGAAATAGGAGGTGTGACCTTGCTGGAGGAAGTGTGTCATTGGGGACAGACTCTGAGGTTTCAAAAAGCCTTCTGCTTGCAGTTCAGGATGTAAGATCTCAGCTGCTGGTCCCACCTCCTGATGCCTGCTACCTCTGCTCTACCCACTATCATGGACTTGAGCCCTTTGCAACCATAAGCTGCAGAAGACACTTCTGCAAGTTGCCTTTTATTACAGTGGTGAAACTGTAATTAATACAGCAGAAGCTCAGCTCGTTTTTGGTCCTGTGCACAGGCACTTATGCTTCCAGGTTTTCTTGAATGCAAACAGTACAGAAGGGACCTTGTCTGTGTGCATTGTGTGCAATATGTATGTATTGTGAATGCCAGGAAGGGAAGAACTCATGGCAGGATGATGGACTCATCTGGTTTTATTCATACATGTCAAAGCTGATGACATGTGGTTTTTTTTTTGGAAAAGATTTATTTTTTATCTTATGTGTATATGTGAGTGCTTGCGTATATGTCTACACACCGAAACTGAAGTTACAGACAGTTCTGAACCTCCTTGTGGATGTTAGGAACTGAACTCAGGTCCTCTGCAAGAGCATCCTGTGCTCTTAACCATTGAGCTATTTCTCCGGTCCTTGCCAGTGTAATTCTGAGATCTTTTGTTAACTTTTCCTGCAAGAGGAAGTGACAATCAATAACCCCAGCAGCAAAGGACAAGATTTGCTGTTACCTCCACAGCCATCCACATGGAACGCTGCTAACATCAGTTTTAGCCTTTGATGACTTGACAGGCACAAAAAAAATTCATGTCTGTTTTGCTGCTGTCTTCTGAGATGGAGTCTTGTCATGCAGCTTGGGTTGGTCCTCAGCTCACCATCCTTCACTGTCAGCTCTCGCAGAGCTGGGGTTACGGGCGTGGCCACCCCACCAGCCCGGTATCCTGCTTCTAATCTTTTTCCCACCCCAATTTGAGTGGTGCTGAGGCTTCATATTTGCAACTAGTATTCCTTCTTACAGTGATATTTACTTTATTTATTCACTTAGTGTGTGTGTGTGCGCACACATGTATATGCCTTCAGGTACTCACAGAAGCTGAAGGGATTTGGTCCCCTGGAGCTAGAGTTACAGGTAGATGTGAGTCCCCTGACATAGGTGCTGGGAACCTAAGTAGGTGCTCTTAACCACTGAATCAATTCTCCTATCTCTCTACTGTCATCACTATTGTTTTTTGCAAGTAATCCAGTGGTTCCAATTACTGGGGTTCAAATATTAGCTTTTCTACATAGTAGCTGTTGAAGCCTGGCCAAATGACTTCAATTATTTGTGCCTTAATGTTTTCTCTTCCTATGGGGACAGTAATTGCATTTGGTGACACATACCTGTAATTCTAGCACTTAAGATACTGGGACAGGGCCGGGCGGTAGTGGTACATGCCTTTAATCCCAGCACTCGGGAGGCAGAGGCAGGTGGATCTCTGTGAGTTCGAGGCCAGCCTGGTCTACAAGAGCTAGTTCCAGGACAGGCTCCAAAGCCACAGAGAAACCCTGTCTCGAAAAACCAAAAAAAAAAAAAAAAAAAAAAAAAAGATACTGGGACAGGATCATGAGGCTAGCTTGGGCTATACGGTGAGAGCCTGTCACAGAAGGTGGAGGGATGTAATACATCTCTGTGTCATAGGTTATATCATGTGGGCAAAATGGTTCATCATGTCTATAGCAGGCACATGTGCACTAGGTACCAGGTAACCAGCAGCCCACATTCTTCATATCTGCTATACTCTTCTGGGTGGTGGTTTACAGGCAGAGAAGTAGCCTGCTGTCAGTCACATTCTTCTTAGCCTTTGTCACTTGCTTCCTTTGTAAGTGTTATGTGCAGATTTTTCTGTGTGCTACTATCAGAGATTGAGCATAGTACCACATGCTCGCCAGTCAAACTTTCTGCTACTGAGCCACCTTGCCCAGTGGTCCACACACAATGTTAAGTGGCTCTTAGTGTGATTAGAAGCATTCACATTCCAAGATAGAGAAAAAGGGATTTTTTTCCTTTAAGAATTAGAAGACATGGGGCTGGAGAGATCGCTCAGCAGTTAAGAGCACTGGTTGCTATTCCACAGGTCCTCAGTTAATTCCCAGCACCCTCACAGTGGCTCACAACCATCTGTAATGAGATCTGATGCCCTCTTCTGGCCTGCAGGCATACATGTAGATCACTCATGCATAAAATATTTTTAAAAATTAAAACAAAGAATCATAAAATGTGCTTTTACATTGCTGGGCTATGAGTAATAGCCATAAATATTTTCGCTACTTTGTGGGAGGAGCCACTATATCCATGGGCCAGGTATCTAGGTCAGGATTCATGAACAGTAGGGCTAAGAACCTGGATCCACTGATGTTGGTGGCTAGGTTCCTAAGGGTGCTTAGCACAGATGTCAGAGGACAGGTGAAGTTTACACTTGGCTTGGCTTAATGTGAATGAGTGTGTGTGTGTGTTTTCAGATGAACCACTAGACTGACCTCCTTTGGGTCAAGAATTTGATGGGAGGCTTCCAGGGCTGTGAAACCTGAGAGCAAGGGGGAGGGATAAGAATGATGAGAATCCTGCTTTCACCTGGCACTGAGTGGCCTCTCAGTTTGGCCCAGGAAGGTAGGGGCAGGAGGAATCTAGCCAGCACTGGAGGCTTTAAGAGTGTTCCAGGGAGGGACAAGAGGCCCAGGGAAGACATGGTGCAGGCTCTGGAATGAGGAAATATCTCTCAAGTCTGTGTGTGGTGGTTACTGGGGGCTGAGGCCTGGCCTGCTGGCGCCTTTCTTCTTTGCTGTGTACTTCCCAGCTTTCTTGAGGCATTTGACTTGAAGGGGTTGAGGCCTAGGGAGAAGCAGTGGCTTGTCTAGGTCATCATTGCACTAGCTGTCCTGCTAGGATGGCACAGCCCAGCTAGAGAAAGAGGAACTCTTGGTGTGGGCAGGGCACAACCTTCGAAATTGGGGATGGAGTGGGGAGGGTTGGCAGGGATGCAGGAGGATATAGAGGGGTACAGGGAGACGAAGAATTGAGGATGCATTCTGAGGGGTGGGGGTCTGCTTTGCCAGTTTAGGAGTTTCTGAGATGGCAAAGCAGGAAGAGCGTTCCATTCCCACCCTCCTTCACCCAGGGCTCCCTAAAGATTCAACTCACTGGGTGGGGCTAGAGGTAGGCTAAAGGCTGACTGGGCGAGTCTGGGAACTGGGAATGGGGAACTCTCAGGGTGTGGTAAGTGTACCGGCACTGGCTGCTACACAGTGAGGCCAGACCTGGACCGTTGATTCCCTTCTTGGGTACAACTTGGTAGACCTTTAAATAGGAAAATGGGGCAGGATGGGGAGAAGTGCTTGGATGTGAATGGGAGCCAGGGCACACAGAAGTGCAGGAGCCAGGACACACAGATGTGCATACACATGTGTTCAGTTGTGTATCCAGACCAGCATGCACAGACTCCACTCATGTATGCACACATGCATGTGTCTAGGAGTGTGAACACACAGAAGTGTACATACAGGCATCCCAGAAACCCATAAAGTGGTTTGCGTGTGGGGCTCAGAACTTGGGTGGAGTGGGGAGGGTGTACTGAAGTTAGGAAAACAGCAGCGAGGCTCATCACCGGGTCAGGTCACGCAAGAACTGAGTGTCCGATCTCTCCAGGAGCAGTTGGGCTGGGAGGAAGTGTCCTATAATGCCTTGGGCTTCTCTAGCCAGTGGGTGAGGGGTTTCAACTTCTCAACTGGAGCTTAAGTTTGTCCTCCACTTCCTTTTATAGAACTTAGCTTCCCTGCTGGCCTCAGGAATCTGGATATTCCCACCCCAGGCCTGATCCAGGAAGCCTTCCTCTGTCAACTGTAAGGTGGTCTCTTAGAGGCCCAGAGATTTCTGGACTGCGGGTGTCTGAGGCATCCTGAGGTGAGGGTGTCCCAGGATGGCGTTTGACATCTTGCATACATTTCTGGCTTGGACACAGAGCCTGGGCGGCGGCTGGGGGCGGCGCGAGGGCAGAAGGCGGCCCCAGAGGCCCCTGGCGGCAGAGAAAGGTGGCCAGCGGCCAGCCCCGCCCTGTCCCCACCTGTGTGTGCTCAGGGCCCGCACGGAGGAATAAAAGGTCTCCCTCTGCCTGAGGTCAGCCAGTTCCCGCTGCTCCTCGCCCGCCCGGTCCAGTCAGCCACGTCCAGCTGCTATGTCCATCCACTTTAGCTCTCGTTCCACCGCCTTCCCCGGTCGAGGTGCCCAGATGCGCCTGAGCTCTGGCCGTGCCGGTGGCTTTGGTAGCAGCAGCCTCTATGGCCTGGGCACCTCTAGGCCGCGCGTGGCCGTGCGCTCTGCTTATGGGAGCCCAGTGGGCTCTGGCATCCGAGAGATCACTATCAATCAGAACTTGCTGGCGCCGCTGAGGGTGGACATTGACCCCACAATCCAGCAGGTGCGTCAGGAGGAACGTGAACAAATCAAGACCCTCAACAACAAATTTGCCTCCTTCATCGACAAGGTGAGACCGATGTGACAAAGCCCCAGTCATGCCCTAGCGGTTCTTACCGGCCACGCCTGCATCAGTCCTGCCCAAGGAGGCCTGCCCGGTTTCTTTCCTTCAGTGTCTCGGGTGGGATCTTTGTAGAACTCTCCTTACCCCCTCCTTCAGTGTCCAAGCTCCTTCTCCCCTCCAGCAGCTGGCCCTGTGTACTTCCCTTTCCTCAAGGATTCTAAGATCTGTCCATTTTCCTTTATTTACTGGTCTGCGATCGCCATCTTCCTTTGTTTTCTGGTCTAGGATCTCTGGGGCTTTGGAGCCACTGTGGTGCCGGGGTGAGGCTGGGAGCTCTGGAGGCCAAGGCCAGCAGTTAGTTCTTTTCTGCCTGGGTCCCTTTCCCTGAGAGGAGGTTGTGGGGAGTCGTGAATGAGGTGGAATGACTGTCCTTTTCCAACTGGGAGAAGGATGTATCTGAGAATAAAAGCCGGGGAGAGGGAGGGTCCTGCCCCACCTGCCTGCCTGTTCCTCTACCTTCCTTTGCTGGAAGGAGATGAGGTGACCTCTGCCTTTGGAGATGGCCCAGTGGGGGATAGGGACTGGGTTGAGGTACCATCAATAGGACTCTTTTTGAAGATATGCTCCCTGGTTGTCCATTCCTACTACCCATGGCCTTCTAGGGACAAGAGAGGTAACTTGGGTCTCAGAGAAGGGGTCCCAGGAGACCTAAGGCCTTCAGTCCTGCCTGGCCCTCTGGCTAGGGCCCACTCCCCTGCCTCAGTGTCTTCCTTCCAATACCCTGCCTGTATTATTTTGTCTTAGAAATCCTCAGCAGAAGTCCCCTCTCCTCCGGCTGCCCTAGATCTGGGCTCCTGCCTTGATGCTGGGCTGGACTGTCCTAATCCAATTCCTGGTTTTCTAGGCTGCTGGCTTGAGGAAGCTCCTCTTGCCTTCCTCCTATCTTCAGGCTGAGTGTTCCTTTTGGTCCTGGGATGGGAGTCAATGCTTCTTTTCATTGGTTTGATCCTAACTGCTGCCCTGAGACCTGGCCGGAGGAAAGGGGAAGGAGAAAAGATACTGAGGAAGAAAGAGTAGTTCCAGCCTGGAAGGAGGGGCAGTCCAGTCAACTGCCTAATACTCTCACCCATGGTTTCAGAGAAGAAAACCAAGGCTATTAAAGGGCAGAGAGAGAGAGAAAGAGAGAGAGAGAGAGAGAGAGAGAGAGAGAGAGAGAGAGAGAGAGAGAGAGAGAATACCACTGAAGCCAAATTGGCTAGAAATCCTTATATACCACCAAACCAAGCCCGCCTCCTCCACATCTCACACTTGAAGTAGGGTTCTGGAGAGGAGAAGTGAGCACTGGGGACCAACTGTGGGTGCAAGGGCTCTGCTGGGTGGCTCCAGTGTTTGGCCCCTCAGGCGCCACCTCTTCCACACCCCTCCAGGTGCGCTTCCTGGAACAGCAGAACAAGATGCTGGAGACCAAGTGGGCCCTGCTGCAGGAGCAGAAGTCAGCCAAGGGCAGCCATCTTCCTCGAATCTTTGAGGCCCAGATTGCGGGACTGCGGCAGCAGCTGGAGACACTGCAGCTGGATGGAGGCCGCCTGGAGGTGGAACTGCGAAGCACGCAGGACGTGGTGGAAGATTTCAAGAATAAGTAATATCCCTGGTGCCACTTGGAGGACCCCAGGCCTGGGACAGTGTGCCTTCCACTCATAGGCACTCTGCAGTATCCCTGGTTCAGGGATCAGAGTTCATAGCTGCCCACCACTAGAACTGCCTGAGCGATGGCCTTTGCTGACACAGTCCCTGCCCCACCTCTCCCGTTTCCTCCCAGGCTTTGTTCATTGTTTCCCCTGGCTTAGTCAAGAGAAATAGCACAGTCTTCCCCTATTCCTGGTTCCTTTTGGGTGCCTGACTAAGCCTCAAGGCCTCAGGTGCCATAGGCAGAAGGTATCCCATGGTAGAGGGCTTCAGAACTTGAAGCCCTCACAGATTATTCTAGAATAGGACAGCATGCATATTTATTTATTTATTTATGAGCAAATGAAGATTTGGAACCAGACAGTCTATGGGACTTAGTCAAGATTGCATAGTAGGTCACAGGAAACTTGGTCTTGAATTTGGGTCCCTAACTCCCAGTTGTGAGAAGGAAAGAAACAGATGGGAATGATGGTTTTGATTGACAGGGCAGGGCTCAGGACAGAGTCAGGGAAGAGGCTGCCAGAGACAGGAAGCCTGGAGTTTGTGGACAAGCCTTTGAATGCCCTTGTTTTTTTCCCTCCCTGATCAGAAAGCAAAGCCTAAGGCTTGAGCTGGGCCGAACCCTGCCCCCTGCCCCTGGGCACTGGGGGCAGCCAGTGTGCTCTGTGGTTGGGTGACTAAGCGGAGCCAGGCATACCAGCCCTGACTGGAGGAGAACAAACAGGACCTCTGGGGAGTGTCTCCCACCAGCTGCTTCCCTTGGGCTTTTGCCAACAGATTAATCTCACAGTGGGTAGAACCGGACAGGTGCAGGGCAAAGGGACTCTGAGTAGCCAGCCACCCCATCTGCCTGGGATTCAGCCTGCACCCTCTCCGGGCACTAGATCCTCTCAGAGCATCTGGCTTCTGTGGAGCCAGACTGAGCTTTAGGCCGAGGGTGAATGGGAAGCTGGCAGCAGGCACAGGGAGGAGCGTGGTGCCCTGAGAGCATCAGCCCAGCACCAAGGCGGGCATCAGGGAGTCTTGCAGATTTGTAGCTTCTATGGGACTGAAGTGCCACTCTGGATGCACGAATGTCCTGAGCCTGGGCTCCTGCAGCTCTTGGAAATTCCTATGTGCTACTGAACCCTCGTTTCTCCGCCCTGCCTTCCCACTTCTTTCCCTTGATCCCTCACATGTTACACTGGGACAAGCTAATACACTTCTCATCGCCCTGCTGGCAGAGGTCCTCCCCGAAACAGGTGCCAGCTCCTTGAGAGGAAGAGGGATTTCGGGGAGAGATGTGGGCTACCACCCAGCTTGGGCACTTCATTTGTACTCTGCCTGTTTTCCCCATTTGAACTTCCTCTGCGCACTTCAGGGGTGGGCCTAGCACTTCAGGGGTGGTCAAAGCAGGTACAGTGGAGTCAGCTGCCAGGGGTTAAGCCAGGGCTTTGTCCCTTTGCAGCGCATTGACCCGGACAGGTGACCTGCCTCTGTGCTTTCAGCTCTGACAATTACAATACTATATTGTAGGGCTGTTGGGAGGGGGCGTGAGTTATTCCACAGGAAGTGCATGCCAATAAACATGCACTTTAGGCTCCATTAAACAGCCCCCTAAGCTGGCTATGCTTGCTTTTCCCACTAGTAGATCCAGCCTTTGGCTTCTGATCCACATACATTTCCCAAGCCCCTTCCCTCCATGCTGAGATGAGAAGACTCGGGACTATCTGCACGGAAGTAAGAGAAATTAGGTTTTGTAACTGTGCCACCTACTTTCTTAGGTGTGTCACTGAGGGTTGTGTGTGACTGGTCCGAGGCAAACTGGGCCATCCCCCATGCCTTTCTCTGGTTGCAGGTATGAAGAGGAAATCAACAGGCGCACGGCTGCTGAGAATGAGTTTGTGTTGCTGAAGAAGGTGAGGGACAGGGGCACCGGGGGCTGTCTCATACACAAGGTGGTACTAGGGTCCTTAGGGCCCTTATACCCCAGGGCTAGGTCTGTGGTCAAGGTCTGCCTTTGACTAAACAGAAGGGAATGATGAATTTGGGGAAGTCTCAAAGTCACATAGGAGTAGGACAACCTACTGTGTGTCCTCATGCCCTATGTTCATGTATGCTTGTATGTGCCCCCGTGTGTGTGCACATCTCTGGTGGGCAAATAGAGTTGTTTCCAGACCTTTAGGGTTAGAACTAAGACAAAAGATAGAAGTTTGAGAGGGAGGTCTTAGGCTCATCTAAGAAAATGTCTTTCGGGGGTCAGAACTTTTGCCCCAGACCTCCAGGCTCCTGGGTGGTCTCAGATGTTTGCAGAATAATCTGTCTCGAGTCAGGATGAGCTCTCTGTTCCTGAAGATGTGCAAGTGGCCTTTGGTAAGCCGTAGAAGAGTCTTAGAGGGATTTGTGCTACCTGCCTTTTAGAATACCAAGTCCAAACCCTCTCACCAAGCAGCTCTGTATTCCAGACCCTGCTGCAGGTGTACTGCCTCGCCACAGAGCGGGCCCTTGAAGACCCACGAGGTCAACCCAGAGAGTGTAGGTAGGAGAGTGAGATGGCTTTCTCCACTGTCAGCTTGACTGGACTTAGACCAGCTAGGAGTTAGGTAGTACAGACCTTTCATTCTAGCTTGGCGGGCTGAGGCAGAGGATTGCAAGCTCGAGGCGAGTGTGGACTACATAGTGCGTCCCAGGCTAGCCAGGGCTACATAGTAAGAACCTGGTTGTTTATTATCATTACTGTTAATCGCTTGCAACATCGGTGAGGTGCACTTCTGGGTGTATCTGAGAGAGTGTCTCCAGAGAGGGTAACTGAGGGAGGAGGCTAGGGCTCTGGACAGAATAAAAGGGATGGACAGAGAGACATAGACAGGTAGGTATGTAGATGGATGAATGGATGGATAGATAGATAGGTAGGTAGATAGATCGATGATAGATAGATAGACAGACAGACAGACAGACAGACAGAGCAAGCCAGAGCCAAAAGAGCATCAGAGTTCCCTCCCTCTGCTTCTGGTCGGCCGTCGGCCATGATGTGAGCTGCTGTGTCTTCTAGGCTTTCTCTGTTCTCACAAACGGAGGCTTCTGAAACCCAGAGCCTAGACAAATCTTTCCTGCCTTACATTGTTTGGGTGGACATTGGTCACAGTGATGTGAAAACACTAACAGAAGCCTGTCTCCCACCTGGGCTGTGACCCGCATTCACTGACCTTGGAGTCACCCAGTGTTTCCAGTGAAGCTGGCCAGCTGGAGTTGCTCATCGTTAGGAGGGTGGAGGGGATATGAATGATTGACGCTCTGCTCTTACACGGATGGAGAAGTTGAGGTGTTCAGTGTGGAAGTGACTCCTCACACAGCCTGTTGTGTCTGAGCCAGGATTGTGTCCATACCATGAAGCCTTTGGGACCTGGTCACATGCTTGGTTTGGGGCCCAGGGTCTCTGGGTTGAAGGTGTTGGGGAGGTAATGCTGGTTGTGGAGAGGCTGGAAATGTGACCAATACAGCAACCTGCAGGGCCAGCAAGAAAGTTTCCGGGGAGGCGGGGGTATTGTCCTGAAATATCGGGCAGGATTGACTGACTTGGTCTCATCTCTACTGGCTGTTCCCTGTCTTGAGGACGAGGTGTCACTCTATCCTGTCTTGAGGATGTAGTGTCTCTCTATCCTGTCTTGAGGATGTAGTGTCTCTCTATCCTGTCTTGAGGACAAGGTGTCTCTCTATCCTGTCTTGAGGATGTAGTGTCTCTCTATCCTGTCTTGAGGATGAGGTGTCTCTCTATCCTGTCTTGAGGATGTAGTGTCTCTCTGTCCTGTCTTGAGGATGTAGTGTCTCTCTATCCTGTCTTGAGGATGTAGTGTCTCTCTATCCTGTCTTGAGGATGTAGTGTCTCTCTATCCTGTCTTTCCACCCAAGGATGTGGATGCCGCCTACATGAACAAGGTGGAGTTGGAGGTCAAGGTGGATAGTCTGAATGATGAGATCAGCTTTCTCAAGACCCTTAATGAGACGGTGAGTTCCAGGGTGGGTGGCATGTCATCTTCTAGCCTTAGGAAGGAGCCCTGCTGACCATCATCTGGCAGGGGTTGGGCCAAGGCTAGTACCCTGAGGGGACCTCACAGGAGGAGCTGTCGTGTGCACCACATTTTCTCTTTCTCCCTTTTAATCCTACCAGATTCTGCTGTTTGAGATGCTAGACGCCAGGGTGGGCAGAACTATTCAGCATGTGTTGGGCCCTCACTGGCTGTTCTTCCCACTCCAGCTTCTTCTTTCTCCTTTCCTCGGGTGGGTTCCAGTGTGGCACGGAATGGGGCGGATCATGTCCCAGACATGCAGCCCACTGTCCTGTCTGGTCCCTGCAGGAGTTAGAAGAGCTGCAGTCTCAGATCTCAGACACATCTGTGGTGCTGTCCATGGACAATAGCCGCTCCCTGGACTTGGATGGCATCATTGCTGATGTCAAGGCCCAGTATGAAGCGATGGCTAAACATAGCCGGGCTGAGGCTGAAGCCTGGTACCAGACCAAGGTGTGTGGCCATTTGGGGACATCTTTCCTCCTTCTGCTAGACTCTGGGTGGCAGCTCCCTTTCTCCTCATCGTGTTTCCAGTCTTCGGGACCTGGCAGGCACCAGTGATTGAGAACATGGTGTGCAGTTCAGGATAAAGAAGGAGCCAAGGCTAGTTCCCTGCCTTAGGCCTGAACCCAGGCTGATGGGGCAGAGGAAGAGCAATGAGACATATATTGATAATGGTTCAGTGTCAGTGCTGAACAGGTGGGATGCACTTGCACAGGGCTAGGCAGTGTCTTAAGTGTTCCGCCACCCCCACGTGTCTAATCCACAGAACAGCCCTGTTTTGTGTGCACTGCTATGATTGCCATTCTAGACATGAGGCCCAGAGAGGTTAAGTCAGTTTTCCGGCTCACACAGCTAGTGGGTGAAAGAGTGGGCACTAGCTCGTGAAGTGCAGTGTTCCAGGAACAGGAGGCTTAATTATTATGATAGAGTCAAAACAGCTGAGAGCAATCTGCTAAGAAGACATGGGAGAGACATGGGCTTCAGTGTCACCGAAGGAAGTCAGAAGCCAGGTCTGAAGGGTGCAAAGGGTGTGGAGCCCAGCAGTGTGCACAGTCCTGGACTCATGCTCTCAGATCCTGGCTAGGAGGGGACAGAGATTTCCCTGTAGTTTGACCTTTTGGGATTGTGAATGTGGGGGCTTGGGTGGTAGTGGTGGCTGAGGGGTGCAGAGAAGGCCCTAGTGGCTGGCAGTCATGGCCCACCCTGCCAGCCTTGTGTTTGTGGCCTTTCAGTTTGAGACCCTTCAGGCACAGGCTGGGAGGCATGGAGACGACCTCCGCAGCACCCGGAATGAGATTGCGGAGATGAACCGCACCACCCAGAGGCTGCAGGCTGAGATTGACACCGTGAAGAACCAGGTGGGGACCTGTCCTTCTGCTGCCTTATCCCTGCTTTTTGGGAGTGAGGGGCAGCTAGCCAGGTCAAGGTCAGGGTGAATCTAGGAGGCCTGGGCCCAGGTGGGTGTAGCTCACCTCTCAGGCCTACCTGATGGAAACCTTTTGGCCAGGGCCTGGGCTGGGGTTGAAAGTAAGAGTCATGGCTGGGCATGGAGCTGGTGGAAGGGAGCTCAGGTCACCTACCAAAGAGGAACCACCCTGACACTGAGCGCTCTGCTTGCCCCTAACTCTGGGCTCACGGCACATCGGTCAGAAATCCTTACATGTCCCATCCTGTCTTCCGTCTGGACCACACCTTTTGCTCCTTTTACTCAGGTCATGCTAGCCTGCTTCCTAAATCTTCCTTCACTAAGCATTCATGCTCCAAGGCTCTCAGTCCACCAGCCTTTGATTCTCCCAGCTCTGACCATGGCTTTTGCTTTATTATTTGTGGGATTTAGGACCAGAGTCCCCTTGTGGGGACTGGCATCTTCAAACCCCCAGCCACCACACCAGCAGCCACCTGAAGCCCCTTCTACTGTCTGGAGAGCTCGAGGTTATTAAATTATTGGCTGTCTCCACCCCCACTGGGATTGCATAGTCCTTGAGAATGGAAGCCATCTGTCTGACTCACTGGTCCTGTCTTCTGGGACCTGTCGTGCCACAGGGACAGAAGTCTCAAAGGAGAGTCTGACAGCACATGTACTTTATTGGAAGCTGGGATGGGGGTGTCAATGAGGGAAGGGTCCCCTCAGTTCTGGCTGAGGTGCCAGTGTGGTCATGACAGTTCAGCCTGAGCAGGCGTCTGCGGCGTGGGTGGGCAGAGGATGCGTGCAGCAGTCTCAGCAAACATTTCACTGAACTGCGTTAGGAAGGTAGAGAGATTTACCCAGGAAGAGCCTTCTCTGAGCCCTGTAGGTGGGTTATACACAGGGCAGCTGCTGCCTTCTGGCTTGGATGCAGAGCTGTGAGTCACCCAGAGAAGCAGTCCAACTTCTTGGTCAGAACAGGAGGCTCAGGATAATGAATGGTCCTTCCTCAGTCCGTAGCCTTCACCACATCCACCAGCTTTCTCGTGCTATTACTCAGACGGCAGTCACCACTGAGAGCCTCAAGGGACTGGGGTGGTCTCTAGAGGCAGGGGCTGCCCTGCCTGGCCCAGGGGACATTAGTGTGAGAGGACTCCATTGAGTGGTGTCTATGGAGTAGAAAGGTGGTGACTTCAGCTGAAGGAAGAAGACCCTAGGATGGAGAGGGATCCTCGTGAAGGGCAGAGACACCCTGGGCTGGAGTGTGGGGGATGGGAGAGGGAGGCAGCTTTTGTTAGTGGTTGTGTTAGTCAGCGATCTACCCTTTGTGTAAAACACTGCAGAGAACCAATTTAGAGGAGAAAGGAATTGCTTCGGCTCACGGTTTCAGTGCCTGGGTTAAGCATCGTCACTTCGAGTAGGTGGCTATGTGGAACATCATGGTGTGTGTGTATGTGGATGGATGGTAGTACAGAATTCCTCATCTTACCTCAGGCAGAATGCAGAGAAGAAGGACCAGGGTTCCTCATTCCCCTTGATGGACATGTCCCCAGTGACCTCAGTTCCTTCCACTAGCCCCATCCCCTAATGGTTCTACCTCCTCCTGATACACTCCATCAGTTGGGGACCAAACTCCACACATGTGCCCTTGATGTCCTTTCAAGACCTAAACTGTGATAGTGGGGGAAGTGCCCAAAGCTGGGGAAGCCCTAATGCCCATAGTAAGTGGTAGCTGCTCTCAGCAGTCAAGGACCTGTGGGAACTATGTCTCATCCCCCTTACCCTTACCGTATTCCTGTGGGATGGATACGGATCATTATTCTTTTAGAAAGAAGAGTCTTTGGCTTGAAGGGTACACTGCTAGAAAGTGGCAAAGCCAGCATCAGATCCTAAGCATTGGGTCCTCATATCCTGGTGTCTAACCTTCAGGATTCCCTGGTGTTTGGGGGAGTAGGCAGGGCCAGTGAAGCCATCTCAAGCAAGACGGACAGGAGCATCATGGTTTGGTAGGAAGGTAGTGGTCAGCTGTTCCCTCTGCTCATGGTTTCACTACCACCCACAGCGTGCCAAGCTGGAGGCCAGCATTGCTGAGGCTGAGGAGCGCGGGGAGCTAGCACTCAAAGATGCTCATGCCAAGCAGGAGGAGCTGGAGGCTGCTCTGCAGCAGGCCAAACAGGACATGGCCCGGCAGCTGCGGGAGTACCAGGAGCTCATGAATGTCAAGCTGGCCCTGGACATCGAGATCGCCACCTACAGGAAGCTGCTGGAAGGAGAGGAGAGCCGGTGAGAGATGCAGGCTGAGCAGGAGGTCCTGGGGGATCAGTAGGGTCTGGCTTTGTTATTAACACACCCACAGGCATTTCCTAGGTGCCCTTCCTTTGCAGGGCACAGGGTGGGAGGGACAGGGTGCCCAAAGCCCCTGATTGCTGCTTAGCCCTGTAGAAAATGTTCTTCTGGATGGAAAAGCCATGTAGTAAGTCCCTTCCTAAGTAGGGTCATTAGCAGTGTTCCAATTTAAAAAGTGGCGGGTGAGAGAAAGATATCATGCAACAGAGTTCATGTGGAGGGGTTTCTATAAAGGGAATGTAAAAAGAGGGAAGGGGAGGTGGGGAGACAGGCCTCTAGGGACAGAAGCAGCAGAAGAGAAGAGAGAAGCAGAGAGTGGGGGAGAGACAGAGATAGGCAGAGAAGCAGAGAGAGAGAGAGATGGGAGGGGGGCAGGGTCCTTTAAAAAGGGAATGTAGCGAATGTGCACAGGAGGTGCTCTCAGTGGCTGCAGCTGAGGACGAATCCTGTCTGAACCCCAAGGGCAGGCCAATACAGATGCCTTAATGCTAACAAGCAGAGCTTTTAAAAAATAATTTATTTCTTGGTATGGTGCATGTGTCTGGTGTATAAACACATGTGTGAGCAGGTTCCCACATTCAAGCTGATGCTTGGAGGTCAGAGGAGGATGCCAATGTCCTGCTCCATGTTTGTTTTGAGACAGGGTCTCCTATTGAACCTAGAGCTAGGCTGGTGGCTAGATAGCCCTAGTGATCATCCTGTCTCCCACCTGCTACCCCATAGCACTAGGGTCACAGGCACATGTGAGGCCACACATGGCTTTTTATATAGGTCCTAGGGATTCAAATGCAGGTCTCAGCAGCTCCTAGCAGAGTTCTCTTACTGATCCTCAGCAAATTTTCAGGGAGGCAGGTCAGGAGCATTGCCTCCAGGGCCTGCAGAAGGACAAGCTGTGGTTCAGTTACCTGAGGGACAGAGCAGTGTGCAGCTAAGGGCTGCTGATTGTTGGCCCATAACAAGCTAGGCCGCTTTTCATGGCTACCCGGGCTCACCATGTGGCACTCAGCGTGCTAGGAGCCTTTCCTCTGTCCCCAGAGCTGTGTGCATAGTCACCTGCAGTGATGGGGAAGGCTGGCAGGGGCTGGGCTGGCTTCCTGCAGGATAGAGCACCTCCATCTGAGGTTGCTTTTGTTCTTAGAGGTTGCAGGGACTGATTCCTTCCGGGGCCATACAAAGCTTTGTCCTGGAGAAGGTTAGGATTTGGAAAGGTGAGAAGCAACCATGTTGGGAAAGCATGGGAGTAGCTTCTCTGGTCTTCACTCGTTAGAATCCAGCATAGAGGCAGATAATATTTAAGCCATGTTTCTGCCCTCAGGGCGGAAGCACATTCACCGTGGAGATAAACACCTGCAAAGGGAAAGCTCAGAAACCAGGATCTTTAGCTTTATTTATTTATTTGCTTATTTACTTATTTATTACATTTGCTTTCTTGCACTTATTAAAAGACAGACTAGTTTAGAAAAAAACATTTATATATTGTGTGTGTATGTGTGTGTGTACACACATGCTACAGTGTGTGTGGAGGTCACAGTTTTTGGGAGTAGGTTCTCTCCTTCCACTGTGTGATGGGACTCAGGTTGTTAAGCTTGGTGGCAAGTTCTCGTACCCGCGGAGCTGTCATCCTGGCCCCAGGAACTTACAATGTTTAAATGCTAAGTTCATTGGAGAACTTTTTCTCTCCTAAGGTGTGTGTAGGTAAGATGAATGGAGCAGACCGGAAGGTAGGGGTGTGTGTGGGCAGGAGTGGGGGAGTGTTGAGGCAGAAAGCCTGGGTGGTAGGAAGATGGCAATGGTAGGAAGAGGCGATGGTTGAGAATGTAGGCCAGAGGTAAAAGAGGGTCTGTGCACCATATTTAGTGTTATTTATTACACTGTTTATATGAACATTTATTTAACCACCTGACTTCTTTGTGTGAAGAGGAACTGAACATCAGAGGCCTCTGGAAGACAGGCTGCCACACAGGCTACCACATAGACTGTCACAGAATGTCACAGAATGTCACACAGGCTGTCACAGAATGTCACACAGACTGTCACAGAATGTCACACAGGCTGCCACACAGGCTGCTACATAGACTGTCACAGAATGTCACACAGAATGTCACACAGGCTGTCACACAGACTGTCACACAGACTGTCACAGAATGTCACACAGACTGTCACAGAATGTCACACAGACTGTCACACAGACTGTCACAGAATGTCACACAGGCTGTCACAGAATGTCACACAGGCTGTCACAGAATGTCACACAGACTGTCACAGAATGTCACACAGACTGTCACAGAATGTCACACAGGCTGTCACACAGACTGTCACAGAATGTCACACAGGCTGTCACAGAATGTCACACAGGCTGTCACAGAATGTCACACAGGCTGTCACAGAATGTCACACAGGCTGTCACAGAATGTCACACAGGCTGTCATACAGAATGTCACACAGGCTGTCACACAGGCTCCACACAAACCGTCACACAGGCATGTCACAGGCTGCCACACAGGCTGCTACACAGGATGTCACACAGGGTGTCACAAGGCTGTCCCACAACACAGGCTGTCCCGCACGCTGTCATATGCTGTCACAGGCTGTCGCACAGGCAGCTGTACCTGAGAGGCCTCTTTGCACCTTCCTATCTACACGGGGCCCTGATTCTTTATGTTTTAAATCCCTTAACCCCTTTAACTTTTCCTGGGCATTTCAGGGACTGTGGCTCGGAAACTTTCATAATTATTTTGAGTTTGTATTCTTTGAGATACAATGTTACAAATATAGTCACAAAGTCAATATATACTTGGAATGGAAGAACAAATCAGTCACTGTAACTTGGACATCAGGGCGCCCTTCAGACAGTGCCCTGGAGTTGCTGCTTCGTGGCACCCAGGCCTTGATGGCTCCAACTTCTAGCAGTCTCTGCCATTTGGTCTAGCATCCTGGAAGCATCCCGAAAACCTGACTCTTTCCCACCTTCACTTTGAGGCTGCTGAGGCCAGTGGATCCTCGCTGCCCCTCCCCCATCAAAGTAAGGCATCTGCCCCTGCTGCCAAGCAAACTGAACCCCAAGGCAGAGCTTGGTGACAATGGGACTATGAGTCACCAAACAAACACACCCAGCTGTCTCAGATTTTGAATTTCCACTGCAAGACCTGTTTCAGGCCCACGGGCGGCTGAAAGCCACCCCGCCTTCCCTACCCTCTCAGTCCTGGCTGGACCAAAGTCAGTCAACAATTCATTAATTATTTCGGCATCTCTTAAGTAATTGCTAGTTCCAGGCCTTGTGCTAGGGGCTGGACACAGGAGTCCTCAAGCAGCAGCCCATTTTGAGAACTTCTGGTGAGGAAGGGCCGGCCTGCTCACAAATAATAATCACGGTAATCGTTTCCCAAGCCCTAGGTGTCTGGGGCTCGCAGGGAAATTGCATGCAGCAATGTTCACAAGCAAACCTGTCACCTTGGTTCTGGAGGTGGGATACGAACGCCCTGGAACTTTGATGCAGGCCATGTAGTTGATTGCGAATGGGGACTAAGGGGCCTCTTCACTCCTGCTCCTTAGTAATTTTGAAACAAGGCTAAAGATGAGCTGGGAACAAAAAGGGAGGGATGGAGATTCTGCTTGGCCTCTGGAGGCTGGTGCCTGGCAGTGCAAGCTCCGCCCTGAGGTGAGAGCCACCCTTATAGACCTGTCCTCTTCTCCCAGGTTGTCTGGAAGTGGAATTGGCCCTGTGAACATCTGTAAGTTCTTGGCTACTCCCCCCGCCCCCCGCAGTGCCAGCTGTGAAGACTTAGCTGACTTAGATAGCTAGAACATAGTAGATTGGCCCAAGAGCCCCTGCTTGTGGAGTTAGGTGCTTCTGGCAGGTTCCATGGAACTCATATCCACCCAGCTCAGGGGTCCAGAGCAAGAACGCAAAGGAGAGAGTAGAGGGAAGCCGGGTGAGGAAAGGCTTTGAGACCCTGGGGAGGGCCCTGCTGCTTTAAGAAGTTCTTTTAGGCTGGGGAGCCTTGTTAGAGAAGGGAGGCAGGGCAAGGAGAGGGGGGCTGTGGCAGGAAGGTGGACTGGAGGAAGGGTGGGCTCCCTGGGTAGGGGTGTGTGTACTAATCAGACCCTCTCCTCTTCCAGCTGTAGTGAATTCCACTGGGGGCAGTGGCAGCAGGCTCATCTTCGAGGGAACCATGGGGAGCAATGCTCTGAGCTTCTCAAGCAGTGGGGGCCTGGGGGGCTCAAGGCCCATTCCATCAGGACCACATCTACCATCCGCAGGAACCCCCACAACTGAGGACATATAACCAAGCTTGTGGGCTTGGAGAATCTCCACACCCCTTTGCCCACATACAGGACCCCTCCTGCTTCACATCCCTGTCACAAGACAGAATATGGTCTGAAACTGCTGTTGGTTTTAGTAAAGTTCTCTGAGCAACCTTCCCTGGCAGCCAGGAATGACGTTCACAGGGAGCAGAGGGTATGGCATGCTCAGGACTGGGGCTCAGACTGACATGGTTGTGGCTCTAAGGTGCTGAACCCCTATCCAGGGTGCCACCTTGGCCCCTGTCCAGGCTGGGGTTGGTTCCAGTGCCTCTCCTAAGGGCATTCAAGAAGGCCTCAGGGAACAGGTGGCAACAAGTAGATGTTGAAGAAACCCATCCTCATCAATTCCTGGGACCTAGGACTATGTGTTCTGATACTTTTGAGGGGTTCCTCTGCAACTGAGATTCCCCGGGGTGACAGAGGGGGGTCTGGTATAGCAGGGGTCTCAGAGCCTAGGCTGTGGATAGAGAGCCTGTGCCTGGATCCCTGGTTGAAGGAATGGCTGTGTCTAGATACCTAGGGAGGGAGGAGGGGACCTCTGTGCAGGGGCCTCCAAATGTCTGGGTCTCTGCTGTAGAGCTTCAGGTGTCTATGTATTGAGAGTTTTGATCCCAGGCCTGAGGGAGTACTGGGGCTGGTTTGAGGTCTCCAAGTGTGGGGCCCACAGGGTAGGGGTGGGAACAGCCTAAGGTGGTTGTAATAAAGACCTACGAGTGAGCCTCAAAGGATAGTAGGGAGTGGGTGGGCACAGGGGACAGGATGGAGACCATCAACAAAGATGTGTTGACTTCTGAGGAGTCTGTGTATTTGACCCCATGGGCATGGAGTTTTGAACTTGGGTGTGGTGTGGAACAGGACATGGAGGAAGTGGACTACTGGTGTCTTAGAGCTCTGAGTGGTGAAGTCCTCATCCAGGGTGTCGGGAGGCCCTTCCCTTGTAGGGTAGAGTCTGTCCCTCAGTGCCTTGTGATTCCTTGTATGTGAGTTTGGGGCCTACCAACTCATCCCCTGTGTCTTGAGCACCGTGCTGTGCAGAGTGGGTAAATATCCAGAGACAACCCTTCTCCCTGGCTTAGGCTTGGTTGGCGGTGCAGGCAAACCAGCAGGGAGTGGCAACACTGGCACAAGACAACACACACCCTTGCATCGCAGCAGCCTTTATTGAAACACAGTTGGGGCACTCCAGAAGGCAAGGCACCCACAGACAGAACCAGAAAGTGGCCTCATAGTCCCCAATCCCATCAGCCCTCCCGTGGGCAGTTCCCT